>DWCF01006228.1:0-12774 GCA_018230265.1 Delias oraia
TTAAATAATTTTATTGGTGTTGTCTCAAAATAGCTATATATTAAGTAGATAAATATATTTATTTATCAGAAAATTAAAGCTTTTTATAATTAATAGCAGTGTTATTACACAAGTAAATATTGTAAGAGTTGTTTAATTTATTTTTAATTGAAAGCGGGAGGCAAATAAGCAGGAGGCTTATGTAGCATAAGCGGTCGTTCGCCTGTTTTCTACTACCAGTGACATAATTGCCGATACGACATTATTTAATTAATTTTACATACTCTAGTGTGAAATACTGTACTTGTACTGCTTCTAAAACTCAAAATCTTAAATTGTTCGAAAGTCTTTCTCAATCATTGCAAGTTGTGTATCATTTTAAAAAGTCACTTAAAAAGATTACGTCTAATGAAACGACACAATTGAATAATGACGAATGATAGTCAAAAGTAGGCCGTCAAACTTCTAATAGAAGTTTCTACATATTATGCGACGCGATACGGTAGATTTATTAGAAAAATACATAAGAACATTTCTTGAACCAATTTCATTTAAAATAACATTTTTTCTTTATTAAATTATAATCAAAAGATTTACAATTGAATATTTATTTTGATAGATAAATATGGCAGCTGTCATATATATCATATATCAGTCTCATAATATGAAGTAAGTGTAAAACTTAAGGACAATTTTATACTGCAAGTGTCGAATTTTGAAAATCTATTATCGAATTTCAAATTGATCTTTCTTCTTAAAATTAAATTTTGATAAAAAGTACCGTTTTTACATAAGTAAATACGTAATATATTGTATCGAAGCATTGAGCATAAGCGGTCACAGGTCAAATTAAGACCGAAAGCAACTTTCACTGTCCGCCTTGGAGCGGAAAGTCTTTATAAGGATAAAACCAGCGAATCGAGAAATGATATTATACAAATAAATGATTTCTGAGAATTTCGCCGTTTACCAGAACAAAAAAGAAAGCTTCAGTGCTTGTACAATAAAAAAATGTTACATCCCGTGCATTTACATGATAAAAAAATCAAAGGCAGGCAACACACCCGCGGCTCAGCAAGAGCCAGGGGTCCATATGCGTAGAACTGCTTATCCTAGGTAAGCCTCCTGTGCTTTATCTTAATTTCATTAAAAAAATCACTTTGTCGATAATTTAGCATAGCATTGCAAAGACGCGGTAGAAGACTTTGACTAACATTTATAAGTACGTAAGCTTTTAACAGTCGGATTATATTTTGTTTAGATTAAATAGGGTTAAAAGATAAATTATCAATAATTGCAATATTTTAGAATGATTGGTGATTAACGGCACTGCTGTCTCTCGAAGGCGTCTACTTTGGAGGGGGAACAATAGGTTGCGGATTTTTGTTAATTGATGTAATTATAGAAAATAGGAATAAATTATAATAAAAATCGCAATATTACTAAGTAAAAAGTTACTTACATGTTTCAAAATGTTATACGTCACCATAAAATATTGTATTTATTTCTCATTTAAATAATAAAAATGGCAATATCATATTCAAACAGGATAACATAGCATCATTAAAATTTCATACATATTAGACATACGAAGTCCTTAAGGAAAGCCTTGCTTATATTTACCTCGACATAGGGTTACCCTTGAGATGACCTTATTTTCTTTATTGGTGGCTCGGTTAATGGCATCATGACATGTTCTAAAGTTTGAATTTGTAAGGTTATTAAATTGAGACAGGATATAATGTTTGCTTAATCTATGTGGCGTCGTTACAACATTATGAGAATTATACAAGACCTGAAGCAATATTTAACGTGTGCCTTTTAGTTTTCCTATTAAAATATATATTTAATCATTTAAATGTTGATATCTCTTTTTTTTTAATAATATATATTATGTAGAATATATAAGATATATATACAATTTATTACATATCCCATATATTAAATACAATGGTAAATATTTAATGGTATATATAAATTAGTCATAATTATTTTTGAAAGTCTAATTTTATCAAAATTAAATCGTTGCACAGTCCTAACAATTATTTCAATGGTGGCAATAAAATGCTTAGAAGCACTTTACATTGGCCAATAGTTAATTGAAACCTTCCACGTCCACCAAACACGTTCCAAGACTCAGGATTTCTTAACTTAAGTAACAATAAATTTAGGAATTTCAAATCACTTTAGTTATTTATTTTATTTTAACACATATCATCATCATCATCATTATCATCAGTCTATCAAGTCCACAGCTGGACTAAGGCCTCCCCCAAAGACATGGGGGGATGTGTATATTTAAATATAACAAATGGATATAAGTTTTTCAAAGTCTTGTTCGTTTTCATAACGTAAAGTTTAATAAGAAGAAAAGGTTTTCTTCTATAGAAAATCTGGGGGACTAGAAAACTTCGATCATAATAATCATCAAGTTACAAGTAGGTATGAAAAGTATTACTTTGTCGCTAACTTGAAAAAATTGTTGCAGGAACAAAATAACCTAGTCTTACCAATATGTGAGCGATTAATACTTTTCAGTTTTACAACTGATATTTTGTTAGTAGGTATTTTTTATATATAGCGGACCTCGGAGTTCCTAGATCTCATTTATGGTAAGAGTATCACCGACTATGAACAAACGCGCCACAGTCCGCGCATTCGTTGTGTTTCCGGCTTTCATTCACTCAGTGAAACACAGTACAAGTACCGTTTCACGCTAGTTGTACTGTGAGTCTGTGGTATAACTTCAGACGAGCCGGTCCAATTAGTGCGTCAGCATAAGCGTGGTTCTCCCATGGGTGCAAAAAGGGAGGTATGAAGAATTACAAAAACCTTACTGCTTATTTATAGCCTCTTCAAGATATTAAAACAAAACAAGCTAATATTCAGGGACAGGTTAGTAAGGCTCAAGCGAAATGAGGCAATCGTAAACTTCAGTGATTCTTGCAAAAGAATATCTAATGATATTTTAATATGTTAAGTACAATACAGGTAAGATCTTTATGAAGAACAAAGATTTCATTTACTTGACCTGACCGGTATCATTATGTTAATAAGTACATCAGCCACACTTCTATATAAATATTATTTTACTACTATCATCTAAGGATGTTTAAATAAGATTGTCCATTCCACACTTTATCCTTTTGTAAATTGTTTCCGAGACCGACACGTGCGTTGTATAAATTATGCCAAGAAGGCGAAGTATTTATATAAATAATATTGTTCCTATGGAGTATAATGTCGTTAATTCTCAATGAGTTTTGCGCTCAAGAGTGTAGATTCGCTTCGCTTTGAGAGCCACGTAGCTAAATGGTATTATAATTCAACCATAAAGACGGTTTAATGATTAATGGTTTTCAAAAAAGTGTACCATGAAGCAAGAGGTATCGGGTTCGAGTCCTGATTCGGACAAATTATAATTTATAATTTATTCTGTGTCTGGAAGGGCTTAACAGTGGCTAGACGAATGTCTTAATACCGCTCACCCATAGGAGAGCCATGCTGAAGCATATGCTGACGCATTAATTGGGCCGGCTCGTCCGAAGTGATACCACTGGCTCACAGAATACTCGTGAATGGTACTCTTACTTGTAACGCTACTGCTAATTTTTTCGCTGAGTGAGTAAAGGATACCGGAGGCCCTTGAAAAGGTTGTCCATGGGCGGCGGTGTTGTCTTGATTTATAGGAGGAGGATACCTGCTCATTTGGGTGCTATATAATGATAAAAAGGGAAATATAACATGTGATAACAGATTATACACGGAATAATTTCACTTGTCCTGTAAATATTAGCAGTGAATTTTTTTATCACTCATAATTCATCCAATATTATTTATTATTGTAATTACTAATGGATGTATAACTCGGAATTTCCTAAAATAAATAAATTAAATATTTCGATTTCGTGATTTCTAAACGCATTAAAAATAAAATTTTAGCACTTATAACAATACATTTAAATTACATTATTGAATAGTAATTAGAATTTAATTCATTCATGGGCAGCAACATAACTACATGCAAGCAACACATTTTACGTGCAACGATAACAAAATCTTTGATTTTCGCAGATTTAATATATTGTAGCTATTACAATCACGCGAATGCGTGTAGCCTTAGCACAGTATTGAGAGAATCCTTAAGTTATAATTCTATTTACCTAGAATTATCAATCTCGTTGCGAAATTTTCTTTAGTTCAAGTTTAAAAGCTAAACGACCCATGTCAAGGTTCGTGTGGAGCGAATCACAGCCTTCGCAATCGTTTCTTATTTTATAAATTATTTTTATGTTGTGAGTACACGTGTCTGTTATCAGGATTAATTATGTTTACTGGTAATATTTTAAAATTACAAACAAGAACTTGTATATTGGTACCAGTAATACGTAGATAATTAATACGGTCAAGAACTACTTAAATAAAGTATATATAATATATATACTTTATATATATTATATAATATATGGATATATAATATACGAAAACACTATATTACTAAATAATATATATATATAGTGTTTTCGTAAATATTTTTAAGCTAATTAGCATATAAAGTTTTGTATTTTTCACGGCTAGATACACTAGCATTTGTATTAATAAATTTATATATTTGTAATTCATATATTATAAAATTATAATAATCATATAAAATCACTCGTCAACGAGTAAATTTTGATTAAATCAAGTCTGATATTTAATTTCACATTCATTTAATTAAACTTATTTTATAAAGAAAGAGAAACTAAGAGCAGTGAATATAAGAAAGTTTTTTGAATGACTACAGACAATATAAAAAAATATTTCTGTATACTTAAATATTAGATCAATTTTAAAATTTATTGACTGTAATAACTATTGCTTCCGCAATGAATTGGTTAGGTTATTTGTAATAGTTAATAAACCTTTATTATAGGGAAGTAATAGTCTCATTGTTATATATTTGAAGTGTACTAATCACGTTATTCATTCAGCCATCTAAAAAATTTCAAATTTTTTATGGTATAACACAGGTCTGTCTCCTATATGGTAAGAGAACAATGCCGCCCACGGACAATTCGCTTCGCGCATTGCCTCTGTTGTCTTTTTATGTTTTTTTTAGAAATGACTAACGCTATTGGCTAATAAGGCTTTCACAACTTCTCGCGGACTTTTGGGGCAAGATGTAGGTTTCCTATTTTTTTACGCCACATAAGCGGTATTTTTATAGGCCTCCGATATCCTCACTCCCACCCACCAGCTGCGTTGTGCGCTATAGAATAAAAAATATATGATATTATACTGAACTGAATTTCGATAATATCTTTAACAAAATAATGATCCACTGATCTGTCCTTATCTTAGATATTTTAATCAAATATATCATAAATTATGTTATAGTGTTCGACAAAAACAAAATTACACTAATATTATAAAGAGGAACCATTTATATTTTTATTACCTCAATATTAAGACATTATATAAGTCATTCTTCTGTCATTCACGCCAGTTAAAACACATTTTGTTATGCAATTGTGAAATTATTTCATAGATTCATACTGATAAGCATTCAGTGATATGTAAAAAATTGTATTGAGACAATTCATGTGAAATAGTTCAATTACGTGTATTTACTTCCTACTTTGTAATCTCCGGTAGAAAAGATATTACCGTATTACTTAGGTGGCTGTCTCAAAGATTGTAATTTCTTAGACGTTAAATTAATTCTGTTAATTGTGATTTAAATAATAAGTCTTAAAAGCTTCAAATTTACTTAAAAGGTACATTTAGAATTGTTAAATTATACTTTGGACTATTTCATTCAGCCATTGTTTGATTTGTGATGACACTTATGATAATTTCTTGATTACGAGACATTGAATGAACTGTTAATGTAATTATGGCTTCAAATGGACAATAATTCAATGATCTGCACGTGTATAAATGTCGTTGATCTAAACTTTCACAAATAAGTAATTTCTTAATGATATTCTAAGTGGAAATAAACTTTCTTTTGGAAAAGCAGTGTTTAAACTATGACAATCTACAACTCCATCTTTCAGGTTTATAGTGTTCGAGTTGAATAGAGTATGAATCATTTGTGTCATTACTGTAAAAAGCCGAACAGGTGGTTGTCCATTCGAATTTTTTTGTTTGACACCTTCGCTGGTCTTGTATCAATTTTATTACATAAGCTGTCAAATGAAAGGGTAGAACGTAAAAGTATTTTAGTTTTTAAATTTTTGTGATCAGTAAGTTTCAAGATACTGAATTAATAGTTACACAATCCAGCGAGGGTACCACTAAAATTCGCGAGATTAGGTCGTAAATTTATGCTCTTAACTCAAGGAAATATATTATTATCGACGAATTAAATATATATGAATCATCAACATTCTAAAAGCATTGATTCAAAATTGAATTAGTCTTTTTTGTAGAACAGAATATTTCTTACTTTTATATAACATTAAAAGATTTTGTAATATTTAAAATACGAACTACCTACTGGTTAGAGATCCGAAGAGGATTTTAAAGTTATTCACAAATCAATAATAATAATTAACTTAAATAGCTAAATTGTTCCATATTACTGGAATTTTCAGTCCAAATGGATCCTTTATATAAAATACAAATTATTTTTTTATTGACATTATGACCTATAATATAACTTTTATTAATTTAAATCGTGGAATTATATATTTTTTCTTTGATCTTAGGTGCAACATTTGGTAATTTTTTTATCACCTTCTTTGACCATATCAAAAAATAATAAAAACAAAATGCTTAAAAATATAATTATACTAATGGGCTTTATGTATCTTCTTAATAAAAATAAAAAAAAAAATTTGTGACAAAATAAAAAATGAAAACCTATGCTCAAAGCGGAAAATCGTCATCAGACTTTTACTATTTTATGTAAGGCACATGCTACACAGAATATTTTTGTACATGAAGCTTACATATAAAATTGCTGCATCTTCACTTTGTGATTGTTTTTTATCAATTCTACAACCATATAAATAGCATCTTCGTCTTTCTCGTGAGCCACTTTGAGTGGAAGTTTTATTTCCTTGTTGTGCGTCTTTTTGCGGTACATCAAAAGATGGCTCCAGGAAATTATCAATTCTATTCTTCAGATCCATTTTAAATGAAAAATAAACTGCTCTTCTTCTTATGATAATCGGTCTTATCAAATCTTGTCCTATTTGTTTTATGTGATTGCGTTTCATACGTCTTCGAATATTAGACACCTTCCATAATACAAATCTAAATGCGAGCTTCGAAATCACTCAAAAGCTCTGGTTCTGAATCATTTTCATCGAACAAAAATTCCTGGATATAGTTCTTTGTAAAATTACGCGTCATTATTCCAAAGAAATGCCTAATGATTAAGAATATATACATTGAAAAAAGAATATGTATCTAGAATCGTGAATTCAATTGGACCCATCACCCAATGGCTTAAACTTACACGTCCAGTCAATTAAAAGCGCCAAGAGTCCGGCATCCAGAGCACCTTACGGAATATTAAGACATAACAATGGCGGGCATTTCGATTTTTTGTCGTCGTTGGGTCAAAAGTAACCCACGATTCCGGTTAAGGGTTAACAGTAGACTCGAGACTTTGGTAGGAACGCTGAATAAAACTTTATTTTATAGGTATATTTTAAAAATATATATTTTGGTATAAAGTTTGATGGATATTAAACTACAGATCAAATAAAAATGTATCATTTTACGGATTTCATAAATCAGTGCGCAATGAAGCATGAAGTTAAAAAATATTACAACATGTTTACAACAGAACTACTATATGGATATACTTCTGGTAAATAACAGTTTGAACTTAGATGCTTAATAGAGCAAAAACAAAAATTTCGATAATAAATGTTCCTTTTAATACACTGCTTCTTTTTGTTATATCTGATGTATTATATAACATTCACGCAATATATATTATGCATTGATCGTTAAGAGAAATTACATAATTTTCTATGACCTTAAAGACGGTAAGCTTTTTACAAAATGCAGTTATTTCTGTAACGGGAGAAATTATAACAATTTAGATGTTTTTAAGCTATGTTAGACTGAGCTTTGTAAGAATAAATTTTAATATATATTTTTAATTAATGAAAATCGGAGTATTAACGACTAGAAGGTTCATCTAGCCAATGCACATGGTCGCTCGGCCGCGGGTAACATATATAACACATATATAACGAATTTGTATGATAAAAGTTTTGAAATTAAGATTTAATCAGTTTTAACTATTATATTTTCACCACATCAAAGTTTTAAACCATTCCAATGCTTGTAATATTTTAACGTATTTTTAAATTAATAATAATACGTTTATGTAATTGAGGTTAACTAGTTTAAAAGAGATAATATTTAACTTGTTAAATAATAATTATGTATATTATTATATAATTCTTAGACAGAAGTGAAATGTTGGTGTCGGTCAAGGTATTCTGCGATATTAAAATACTTAATATTATTAACAATGTTGAATAATAAGGATTGCCTACAAGCATCGTCTACAACAAATCAATAACTATTATAAGCCGAACCTAGTTAAACAAAAACCTTGTACATATCTCTTTGAGGCCAGCGACTATTAGATTCTTGATACACAAAAATACACAATGAACAATAAAATTATTAACAAAGGTTACTTCGCGGGATCACCCAGCAGGCGTATTTCCAAAATATAACTCGACTTGAGGCCCTTCAAGAAAAGACTGTACATGAAGTCCTTAAAGTCCGTCCACGCACCTGTAGTTCTGCAAGCTAGAGGTGTCCATCGACGAAGGAAGGCTAACCCTAGGTGACCCTTCTGCTCGTTTGCCATCGTTTCCATAAAAAAAGCCATGTTTTACTTTAAAAGTTTTCTGTCATTCCCGAAGTATGTATATTATAGTATAGAGGCCTCTGTCCAGCAGTGGCCGTCCTACGGCTGTGATGAATGATAATCTAATATAGGATTTATTAAAATTATCTAACGAATGTAAGCCATTAAGATTATATTTTTAAAATATTTATGAAATGCGTGCAGAAGAAAATTAGTTAATAGTAACCTTGTAATTGCATAAAATTCCTTTTTTAAGAACTTCCTCCATTATTGATGATTGGTAAAATGATATTATGGTATAAAATATCAATTTCAAATTACAAATCTTAAAATATCAATTTGAAATCATAGTTGAAACATAATATTTTAATACAACTCAAACAATGACACACTACAGTGGGTTGTTATGAATGTTATCAGAGAAATCACGGAATACAACATTTTATTATGGTGTTGTGGTTTCATCGAGGCTACATCTAAATCCTTTGTCATTTTCAACTTGAACTTGACTGAAGTTCATTAATGATATCACCTTTTATCACGATATTGCGAAATTATTTAGTTCGTAAATATTACAGACGTAAATCATTTTAGTTTGCAGTAATTGCTATAAATAATATTAACCCGGTTTCTTACTTTTGGTATTTTGTCACGTTACTGTATAACATTACGAAACCTTATTTTTATTTTAAATTTTAATTGAGCATATTTAATATTCGAAGAATATACTTAGTTAGTTAAATAATTTTAGTGATGCGTGGTGATTAAGGCATTTTGGTGGAGGCCTATGTCCAGCAGTAGACTTGAATAGGCTGATGATGGTGATGATACTTAGTTAATGTTTCGGTATGTAGGTAATTGTTACATATAAGCAACATACACATTTACACATTACATACACATTACAAATACAATGAGCAATTTTCATGTTTCATTTATGGCAATATTCTTGATAATATTTCGTTTGATTACTATTCAGGTATTCAATAGAAATAAAGATATTTACGACAGCAATTTTTTCGTTCGTAAACGCTGTACGTTGCTTAAACAGCAACAGAAAAAATTTAATTTTTATTATAAATATATAAAGAAATAAAATTTTAATCTAAAAGTCAAGGTACATAATAAAAATTAAGGTTAAGTTGATCCAGTTTTTTCATCTTATAAAGTAGGTAGTACAAAACTTGAGCAAAGTTCTGCAGAAATCTCAATTTTGTTTGCTTTCCAAATCTATTTAGTGATAGAATAAACATAGTTCTAAATCTGTGTCCTTTATCATAATAAGAAACAATACAATTTTCTAGTAATTGTAGGCATCCTAGGCCTCTTATTTCGATTCAATCTAAGCTGATTTGATTACGAATATAAATTATACTCTAATTTAAAGCAAGTCTCGCTGTTCATAATAAGATTTGTACAGTTATTTATCCTAGTATTTAGTGTAATATCACTAAAACAAGAAAATAAAACTCGTATTGCAATACATGAGACATTGACAACCAGTTTTTCATTACGAAACGAGGACAGACTACCACGGACACTTGCTACTAATGCCGACATGTAAATGCTGACTGGAATTAATTAAGATATTTTAATTAACTAGGTGAGAGGTTTCATTTTAATTTTTTTTTATGTTAGGGCAATATGATTCGCTAATAACGATTGCTGTTTGCCTAAAACCAAACACATAGATAAGGCACCGTTTCCTCAGAGGCCAAATAAATGTCTCAAATTTAATTTAATTTTTGTAGCGGTAGTGAAATAGTTGCAGATATTTTAACTAAGGACGACGTGAGATAAGCTTTTATTTTGTGTAAGTAATATGAGCTTTCGTTCAGCGGTGTATGTTGTTTCTGGAACGCAGCGGCATTAATTGTCAAACGTTCTTATTTCCTTACTGATTGGTAACAGTGTTGCTGTACCACTATAATCGTATTTGTATTAAACAAATATCATCTCAAATCCTCCGTTTTTATTGAAAAAAAACCCAGTTAATTTAGTTTCTAATGTTTCTTGTTATTATTGTTACAGATGGGTTGCAAATTAACATTCGTTGACGATGTACTAAATCGATCGTTCTACAAGCTTGGTCTTGTCGTGGGCAAGCAGCCAGGCTACTTCATTATCATCCCAGTTCTTCTGACCTTGCTCATGATCACAGGATATCAGCGCGTGTACTATGAAATGGATCCCGAGTATTTGTTCTCACCAGTCAGTGGCCAAGGGAAGTTGGAAAGACGGATTGTAGAGGAATATTTCAAAGTAAACTATTCACACAGATTCAACGTTGGGAGGATTACGCGAGCTGGTTAGTTCTGGTTATATTAATAAAAATGAGCACTTATTCGTATCCCATTGGTGTAAGTATTTTTAGGGACGTACAGACATACGCACAAACATATCATACATTTAGTTTGGCGGCTACAATGAATAAATGCTCTAACGCCATTAGTCAGATGCAAATATAAAAACTTCATATCACCAGATCTTGATACTCGAGATTCATTTCAGTTATCTATCTCAATCAATTTGTATTATGGTAAGCTTGCTACAAAGCATTGAAAACTTAAGTAGTTGGGTCTATATTACTGGTGTGTTTCGTTCAAGATAAAAAGACAGAACAATTAACTCAAATAAAAGTATAAACAATAATTATATTATATCTCACCCGTGGGAGAGCCTTGCTAAGGCATATGCTGACGCACTATATGGCCCGTTCGTCCGAAGTGACACCATGGACTTACATAATACTTAACGTGAACCGGTACTTGTACTGTGTTTCGCAGAGTGAATGAGGATATCACAGGCCCTTTAAAGCTCCGTTTAAAGGCATAAAAAAAGCCAGCAACACAACCAGTGCGCGGGATGTGGCGCAGTTGTTCTTGGGCGGCAGTGTTCTCTTACCATAAAGATCCACTACTTAGGTACATAAGTAATTAGTACTTAGGTATATAAAAATTATGTATAGTATGTGTACATAAAATTCACCTCAAGTATGTATATACTTGAGGTGAATTTTAGTTGGTTATAAAAATATTATCCTCGTCTCCCTTAAAGTTCAAAAATATATGATTTTTCAGGTAGATTTGGCCGCGTCATAATTGTATCAAAAGATGATAAAAGTAATATGCTCCGTACTGAAGTTTGGAAGGAGTTACGTGAACTGGATGACCTGGTGCAGAATATCACGGTCACTATGCCAACGGGAGAAACGTTCACGTACAGAGAACAATGCGCGCGATGGGAGGGTCAATGTTTTGTCAACGATATACTCAACTTGGATAAGATTATAGGCGAGGTAAGTTTTTTTTTTATTATTGTTATAGTATAGCGGAAAACGGAGTAGGTGGGTCTCTTATATGGTAAGAGAACATCTCCGCCCAAGGACAACCGCACTACAGGCCGCGCATTGGTTGTGTTGCCGGCTGTTTACGCCACTCAAGCCTCATTTTTAGTGGTCTATCATATTTATTTTTAAGAGATATCCTTAATCACTCTTCGAAACACAATACAAGTACCGTTTCACGCTGAGTATTCTCTGGTAAGAATTTATTAAATTCTAAATCGTACGCACAAATGATACATTGAGTATTGTGTATTCCAGGTAGAGCGAGGGGAACTGCAATTAACTTTTCCAATAATGTTCAACCCAGTGACGTGGGAGGCTCACGCCTTTCCCGTTTACTTCGGAGGGTCGAAGGTTGTGGATGATACGATAGAATCCGTGCCCGCCGTACAACTCGTCTGGTTTGTGAGGACTGACACTAAACTGCAGGAACAACGGTAGGGAAAGCACCAAATGTTTTTTTATTTACATATGCCTCAGATCAATCCGCTAAGGAAACCGATCAATACAAAATATAAAATAGATTATTTTCGTTGTGAACAACGCACAGTGTTGAAATATTTTCGACTTAGTCCTACACAGCCTATTTAGCACTTGCTTACTAAAATTAATTATCAAA
>DWCF01006229.1:0-12774 GCA_018230265.1 Delias oraia
TCCACTGCTGGACATAGGCCTCCCCCAAAGACGCCCACCCGCTGCGATCTTGAGCGATGTGGATCCAGCGGTTGCCTGCGACCTTTGTTAGATCGTTTTGAATGTGTATTTAAATAATTAATGTGACCAAAGCAAGATACACATTTGTTTTATTGAATTTTAGCACAATACAATAAATAAATAAAGTTTTATGTTAATCAAGGTTGTAATACATACATGATAGAAAAAGTGCCTAGAAATTATTAAAACATTCTTTTGACTTCTAAAATACTAAACTGAAATCTAAAACATCTAAATCACTGATAATCTTAATCTTAATTTACAGATACTACCCTAAAAATGATATGATGTCATTATTTGCTAAAGTTATCAAAACTAACAAAAGAAGTCAATACAATCAGTTTAAAAATGTTTTGCTGTATTTGCCGTTCTCATATATCCAATATAATTACATTTTATCTGTCCGATGTTAAATAACAAGGGCAATAAGTTTTTTACAGTCCATTTTTTTATGTAAATTAAAAGGTAGCTTTACCTTTCCTAGTTTTTCTACTGGAACAAGAGATAAAGGCGCAGGAGGTTCCGGCTTTTCTGTTTGACCTTGCAATTCACCACTTGACCCTGATCTACCACCACGAGTGGAACCACGAGGTGTACTTGTCCCACTACCACTACCATCTGTCCCAGGTTTGTCATGACTGCTATGGTTTCCCATAGCTAAAATAAAATTCACCACACTACGCTAAATTGCAACTCAAGATATATTGAAGTCTAAATTTGGATCCATAAAAAACTTTTTGGATAATTTAGAAACAAGAAGATTATTCAACACCAACTCAGTCACCAAACAAATATTCCTTTTCCTTTCATTAGGATTTGACATTCAAATCATATGGTGATCTGTCACTTTACAATATTCGTGTTTTGTGTCATCTATCAAACTGACACTTGTTCTCTACTCATTCATAATATTAAGGGTGCGTTCCCCTAGACGCTCACAACCCTTTAAAATAAAATAAAATAAATAAATAATAAAATTAAAACAAAATAATTAAACCGCTCCACATGACGACCGCCGTCATTGCGGTCGCGGCGAAAACGTTACAACTTTCGCTTACGCCAAGTTCACAACGACCCACCTAAAAAGTTGGGTTGAAGTGGACGTTGAAAAAATATAAGTATTTTGAGCATTGTGAGCGTGTAATGGAACGGTCCCTAACTCATTTAACCTTTCCTGAAGAACTTTTTAAATTTTTGTTAATTATTGTTGTATAATTTAGGTGAAAATTGAATAGATTTTACTCGTTTTAGGTATGAATTTTATATATTTTGTTTCCCAATTTTGCTTTCGGGCTGACCACTCGCTAGTAACCACCTTCTTGACTTACCTGGTATCGGTCCCACTCCATTTGCTAGTGGAACTGCCGGTGGAGAAGTTCCTACGACATGTTGTGGGCATATAACCTACCTTGGTTTTCGTAAAACAGGGTGCATCAATATTTTTTCAATTTAGTTAATTCAATTCACAACGCACCCGCGGCTCTACATGGGCTAGGGGTGTTCATAGGCGGTGGACCGCTGATCTTAAGTGAGCCTCCTGCTCGTTTACCATCATTTCCATAAAAAAAAACTTTTATAAAATAATTGTTAAAATAATTGATTTTTTTATCCAACTACCGTTTATTCCTTATGGTATAGTGGGCAATGTTTGCGTCTCATACAGAGAACTGAGCCACAATAGCTTTGGTTGCGTTGGGTGATTTTGTACACCGTTTAATCGATATAAAATATTTTAATTGTAACCTAATATAAAGAAAATTTTCTTTCCAAAGCTTTGTTATTTAGTTTTAGGTTCATCGAAACAGTAAAAATGACCTTATTTTTTTCTAAAAACTGTATTTTCTTGGTTTTAAGTGTTAAATTGAAACAACCAAATTTATATAGAAGATATCAATTTTATATAAGATTATATAAGAAAATTCTATATAAATTTCCACAAAAGGCACATGGGCGAAGTACCGCTTATCCTAAATATGCCTCCTGCTCATTTTGCCATCTCTGTTTTCATACAAAATACTCTCAAAGGAAAAAAATTACGAATCAAATTGGTAATCATAGTTTCAATTTTTACTTGGTCTGTATTATATGAACAACATTGTAGAATAACAATATGTATTCGTTTCATCAATTAAAATACGAAAAACTACATGTCTTTCTACGTTGGTGAAGCCTCGTAGGTAAATGGTTTAAAAAGTCTACCATGCAGCGAGAGGTAACGAGTTCGAATGCCATTCCGAACAATTATAATTTAATCTATAATTTATTCGGTCTCTCTAAGGGCTTGAGAGTGGCCGAACGAGTGTCCTAATACTGCCGTACCGGTATGAAGTGACGCACTAGTTGGGCCGGCCGGCAAGTGATACCACGGGCTCACACAATACTCAGGGTGAATTAGTAGTTGTACTTGAAACGGTATCTTTACTATATTTCGTTGAGTGAGTGAGGATATCGGAGGGCCTTAAAATGCTTCAGCGGCGTAAAAAGCCGGCAACACAACCAATGCGTGGACTCCGTTGTCCGCTATAACATAAAAATGTAAGTAAGATTAGTTGCACTACGTCATTGATATGACTGAAATCCCCAGAATAAAGGCCAAAAGATGCCTCTCTTTGCGTCAGGATTGAAAAACATCAAGAATTGTGACAAATATTCGCAAAAATCATACAGATTAATTATTTCATCATTCGCATACAAAAAATAAATACATTTTAAATGTTTGTAGTTAAATAGAAAAAAATATTTATTTTAATTAGACTATATAAGGTAAAATGGAAGTCTTAACATTGAGTTTTCGTTAAAATGTTACCGCGTTCAGGCGTTTTAATTGCTAAGCCGATGATTGTATGGTGGTGTGTGGTTCTTGTGAGCGTGGCTGCTGAGTTAAAAGGTATTTCTTTTATATTTATCGTTTTTATAATGAAAAAAGGGAGGCATAGACAGATTATATATGATAAATCCTCCATCCATGGTAAGAGAACACCGCCGCCCATCGATTACCGCGCCATAGTCCGCGCTTTGGTGCCGGTATCGGCTTATTACGCTCCTTAAGTGGTATATATTAAGGAAATAAAGATTTTCACCTTATAATAATAGCAACCATCATAATTTTAATATTAGGAATAAGGGCCTTACCTAGTTTAAGGTTAGGTTAATAACATATATTAACTGGTAACCACCAAACCAGCGAATGTAATTGAACCAATCATTGTAAATTTGGCGATAAAAAAATGAAACCCTATGAGTTTCTTGTTTGTGTTTCTCTTAGAGGCATATCTTCCGAACCAATGGTAGCTTTACTATTGTAAACTTAAGAGTGCGGTCTTACTCAGCGAAAACGGTGCAATGTTTACGCTGAGCATTCTGTTAGCCCTTGCTATCACTTCTGACAAGCCTAACCGAATAATGCGTCAGCATGGCACTACCACGGGAAAACTTTTTCAAATGGATTTATACATTCCTCTCTTACTAGAGGTTATATGGCTCTCACTCCGGAGTGCAATACCCGAAATAAAACTCAGAATGCCTTTAAAACGCATACAACGAGGAATTTTTAGAATTAATAAATAATACTATTTTATTACGTATCGTGTATTACTTAAATCGTGAAAATAGTTAAATAATATGGCCGATTATTTTTATTATTACTTGTTTATCACAATTAAAAGGTGACAAGGCCACAATAAGGCACCATTCAGGGAGTGCGGCTGCCCATGGGTGGAGGAGCACTTATCCTGGGATTCCTGCTCATTTTTTATGGTACAGCAAACAACGGAGCAGATGGGTCTCCTGTGTGGTAGGAGAACACCGCCGCCCTTAATCCAACCGCTTAACCGATTTTTTTAATTCTTTTATTAGGCTATTCCTCGAAGTAAATAGTTTTTACATAGTGAATTAAGCTCGTCCGAAGTCCGAAGGGCTCACGGAAGACTAAGTGTGAAATACGACAGTGTTCCACTGCGTGAATGATAATATCACTAAAGTGACGTAAAAAACCAACATTATCAAAGCGCGGATAGTGATGCAGTTGCCCGTGGGGTCGGAGATCTGTTACCATAGAAACCTGCCTGCTGTACCATTGAAAACATATTTGTTTGACTATTGTCAGACCATACTGATTTTTTATGAAAATAGCAGAAAGCTCACCTATCAAAAGCGATCCTCCACCCATGGGCACCCTCAGCCATTGCTGAGCCGTGGGTGCGTTGCCGGCCATTTAGGGATGGGCATTTTTTTATTTTTACATTTCTTTTGTTGACTGTTCTTTGATTTGGACTTCACTGTAAACTTAGAGTGACATTCATAAGCGGCAATTTCATTTTAATAATTTGATTGCATTATGTTAAATACGCGGAAAATTTTACACTTTCCAGAAAATGATACCTGTCCAGTACAAGGATGTCCGATGAAAACCGAATCTAATATTGACAATAGGGCGTCATCAGAACTCAGCTCTCTTCAAGGAAAAAGAACCAGTCCATCTCTAGACTTTTCACATCTCAGCGACGTTGATGAAATAACAGGTATATATGACAACGCATTGTGGTGAGCCTCGTACCTAAGTGGTTTAAGAAGTCTACCACAAAGCGAGAGATATCGGATTCGAATCCCAGTCGGGACGGTTAAAATTTAATTTATAATTATATCCGAGAGTTGATTGAAGGAAATATTTTTAAAATTGCTTTAAATTTATTTTTTGTCTTACGATAGGCCTACTATTACCTTTTTTAACGTGAAGGAATTAGTATACGATTTACCTCCTATTCCTAAAAGGCCGACAGCGCGTCCGCGACTCAGTTACGGCTGGCGTTGTTTTATTAATATACCTTACAGACTATGTCACTTATAGTATCTATATTCATCTCTTTACAGATGATCTGTACTTCTCGATGCCCCCTCTCTTTGACCTGGATAATTACGAAAGCTGCTTGGCCAGGAATGGCACCTTCTGCCTTGGATCCTTCCACTTGACCACCTCCAGTGACAACCAGCTCTACAAACTGTTACAGGTTCTACGATAATATTATAAAGCAACTTTCTAAAAAGGCATTAATCGTTCGGAAAATTAAGCAATGGAAGGAACAGTGGAAAAACTTCAAAGTTATTTACGATTACTGGAAGGAAATCAGGCAATCTCAATCTTGAAAAGTCAAAATAAAAGGGGTTTTTATGGTTTAGCGTGTAATGGAGCCGATGGGTCTTCTATATGGTAAGAGAACACTACCGCCCATCTCCAAACGCGCTTCAATCTGCGCTTGGGTGGTATTGCAGACTTATTACGCCACTTAGCTGGCATTTTTAAGGGCCCCCGATATCCTCACTCACTCAGAGTAGAAGTACCGTTTCAAGTACGTCTACCAATTCACGTTGAGTATTCTGTGAGCCCATAGTATCAGTGTGGTCGACCCGACCCACGGGTGACTTTTAAGTGTGTCTTTTTATTGTTATGTTTGTAAGTTTTAAATAATTTATTCAATTCATTGTTTGTCCATTATTTGCTTGCAGTGGGTATCTTCTAAGAAGAGATTTCGCTTCAACCACACACTACTGCATCGCGGGCTATGCCTGAACACCAGCTGTAGTAGATGGTCCCACGACTCGTCTCCTGCCCAGCAGTTCCAGCAGTGTGTCAACGATTTCACTAAGTAATTCATTTTATCCTACTCTATAAAAATAGGGAATTTATTGTATTTAGATCAATGGCTGTGTCTCTTTTTCAACCATATTTTTGAACTTTTAGCTTCATGAAGGTGATATATATAATGATTCATAAATTGATAAAATGTAAGTTTTTTATGGAAACTGTGCCAGGAGTCTCACCTAGGATAAACGGTGCTCCGCCCATGGACACCCTTCTTGCCGGGCCGCGGATGCGTTTTTAATTTTTTTTATAGTATAGCGGACAAAGGAACAGGTGGGTCTCTTATATAGTAAGAGAACACCGCCGCCCATGGACAAACGCGCCACAGTCCACGTATTGGTTTTATAACCGGTTAAAGCCGGTTAACAGCGTTAAAACGCTGTTAAGCGGCATTTTTAAGGGCCTCCGATATCCTCACTCACTCTGCGAAACAGAGTACAAGTACCATTTCACACTGAATATTCTGTGAGCCCGTGGTATCACGTCGGACGAGCAGGCAAAATCAGTGCGTCCGCATATGCTTTAGCATAGCTTTCTCACAGTTACCTTTATATGTATATAAGACTAAATTTCTTACGGATTGTAAAAAAATAAAAAAAATGGCATTTAAAGTCAAGTATTTAAATTTACAAATTTTTTCAATTAATATTTTCTTATTAATTTTATCTATTTTACACTTTAACAAAAAAAACCGTGCTGTCCTAGACGTCTGTCATTTTAACTGCAAATATGTTAGTATATTAATTCAGTGGTTAATATTTTACAGGACACAGTATGAGCTGGAGGCTTCGCTGATAAAATTGGAGTATTGTAAGACCGCAGAGACTCCTCCGAGAATTCCTTACGACTTTGTAGACCATGGCTTTCTCCTGTTCTGCGTGGCTCTGCTAGCCGCCAACTTTCTCGGAACGGCATTCGACCTGTTCAGAAATAAGAAAGAGAAAGGTATACCTTATATACCTTAGATTTATTTTAGAAGAACTATAATATATTTTAATACTAAAGTATAATTCAGTTAAAAATATTCACCAATGGAGCAGATGTCTCTTCGGACTGTGGACCATATATAGACCCATCTGCTCCGTTGTCCGCTATAGCAAAAACTATATATTATATATAAGTAAGCCAATTGTTGTAAATTTGGCGATAAAAAAATGGAACTCTTTGAGTTTCTTGTTGGTTCTTCTCTTAGAAGTATATCATCCGAAGCATTGGTAGCTTTACTATTGTAAATTGACTTTCAAAGTATCCCTTTTAGGGTGTGGCCTATTTGAATAAATGCTTTTGAATTAGAATTGCCACTACCACTGAGCTTAAATGATTTATAGGCAATCCGCTGCTGACGTCCTGGTCCATCATCAGTAATTACAGGAACTTAGTTCGCGTATTCCCCGACGATGACTCAGACCTCTCCCGGTTCAAATCCATAAATGGAGTGAAGTACGACATCACTTTCTTATTACTGATTATTTTAATTTTAATTAAACGGACCGGGTGGGTCTCCTATATGGTAAGAGAACACCGCCGTCCATGGATAACAGCGCACCAGTGAGCGCATTGGTTATGTTACCGGCTTTTTACACTTCTTAAGCACCATTTTTAAACGCCTCCAATATCCTAACTCTGCGAAACACAGTACAAGAACCGTTACAAGCTGAGTATTCTGTGAGCCCGTGGTATCTCACTTCGGACTTGCTTCAGCAAGACTCTCGCACGGGTGCGACAGTATAAAGACGCTCGCCCGGCCACTGTCATGACCCTCTAGAGACCAAATAAATTATAAATTAAATTATGATTGTCCGGATCGGGATTCCCGATACCTCTCGCTTCTTGGTACAATAATGAAACCTAAAAATTACTTAAAAAGCTAAGCAATTACAGAAATTACATACAAGTGTATTGTAAAAAAATAAAAATCATTTATTTTCTCTCACAAACGTAAAATTTACACATTCTTAAATATACTAATTTAGCAAACATTAACTTAAAGATGAAATGGCTTTTTTGAAGTAAATGATAAATTAATGATTTCAGGATATTTATCCTTTGCCTTACATTATGTGCGCATTCGACTATCGTATTGCACGTGGGGTATATATATAACCCACAATATGTGGAGACGGTGAGTTCTTTGTTGTATTTTTTATGGTACAGCGGACAACGGAGCAGGTGGGTCTCCTATATGGTAAGAGAACACCGCCGCCCATACCAACCGCGCCACAGTCCGCGTATTGATTGTTACCGCGTAAGTTACTCAAATCAAAGACCAGTGTTGCCCAAATGCATTGCACAAATGCAATACCAAGACTGAATTTTAAAATATTCCCAAAATTATTTACAAAAATATTTTCAACAATTTTACTAACTTTGCTAGGATTAGAAAACAAAATGAATTAAGGATTTTGTGTAGAAATGATTAAGATTGGTTTCAGTTCCGACGAAATCTAAGCATGATGATCATACTCAATGGTAGCCAGGCTGTGCAGATTTACTGCCTGCTCACGAGTTTCATCTTTGTGCACTCCTTTCTACTTGCTCATGATCACTACACGAACAAGTCACCTAAACTCATATTCATCGTGATGCTGCTACGAAGGATCTCCAGGTATGGCTTTTATGGCATAACGGACAACGGAGCAGGTGGGTGTCCTGTAAGGTAAGCTGACACTGTTGCCCATCGCAACCGCGCCACAGGCCATGGTTGCTGTGTTGCCGGCTTTTTATGCCTCCCTCACTCAGCGAAACACAGGACAAGAGTAAAAGTATCATTCCATGATGAGCTCTCTGTGAGCCCGTGGTATCACTTCGCATGAGCCGGCTCAACTAACCATTTATATTCAACTATCATTTAAGTGGTGTCAAAAGTGTGACTTAGTTGTCCATGGGCTGCTTAATTTTCCGCTATACAATAAAAAAATGAACAACTATTTGATAATAGCTTAAAATTCTTAATGCACTTATCTGTCCGTTTAAATCATAGCGCTGTGGAAATCCCTGCTCCGCATCTCGATATATAATTTAAAAAAGTATATACGTACGTATATACTCTGTAAATGCTACTTAAAAAATCTTTACGCGTTTGCTTACCATATAATCTTTAACATTTTCATACCTCCGACCAAATCCAAGAGCTATAAAAAATGCTTCAAATAACTAATATTAAATAATATGTTTCAGAATCATACCAATCCACATGTTCATGGTGGGTTTCACGGCGACTTGGAGCCGGTTCATGAGTGATGGGGCTCTGTGGATCCCGGTGATGGAGAAGGAGGCGCAGGTCTGCCGGCTCAAGTGGTGGTCTAACGCGCTCTTTATTCACAACTTTTATCGACAGAATGATCACTGTCTACTGCAGAGCTGGTGGGTAAACCTCTCTCTAAAGTCGGTCATTCATGTCTGAGCATCGTGGTCAGCACCAGGGTGCTGATTCTATTCACAAATAATAGAAGCAGTAGTTTCCCGTTGCCTTCTGCCACATACATACACTCGACCACTGTCAAGGTATTCCAAAACCTAATAATGAAAAAAAATATTTTTACAGGTATCTCGCGGTGGAAATGCAGCTGTTCACGCTGGTAATCTTGATCAAGATAGCACTGAAGCGTTGGCCGAATATCGTCATCAGAACTCTACCAGTTATCTTCCTTCTGACAGTTTTCTGCAATTTTGTTGTCGCCTATATCTTCGATTTCAAAGCTAGCGTCTACATGACAGACCCTGAGTGAGTGGAACAACACAAATATACCAGAACTTTACAATGAACCTACCCATTTATTGGGTCCAGTCAAAACAGCCAGCAGGGTTCTGTGTAGGGTTTGCAGCAAGAACCACCTTCGCCGGAATGATTGCGAGGACCCATATCCGTTTCACATCGGTGAGTCACCGACCAGTCCTTCAGATGGATCTCTCACCCGCGATCGTTTCTCACAGGCGCTGGCGCTAGTCGCGGCATGTGAACAGTCCATGGTTCTTATTTTGGCAGGATTCTAAGAAGGCTTCACAGCGGGGTGCCGTCTTTTAATTGGTTGTACGCAGCGCCGTGGGGGAGTTTGCCCGCGTCGCTCCTGGGCATTATGCTCGCCTTCCTGTACCACGAGCTTCGGAGAAACAACGTCGACTTGAAAACCTGTCAGGTAGAACGAACATTCATACCGTCACAATTAGCCTTGATGATTTTTTAACGTTGCGATGATATGAAATAACTTTTCTATAAAAACAATTTTTTGAACACAAAATTTATATTTAAGGTCCTGCCCGGGACGACCAACCGGGTCCAATTATGAACACTCAGCAAGCCATTTGTCCACAAAACCAGAAAAACAGTTGGATACACTAAAGACATTACCTCCATTTTCTATATTCACAGAAATACTTTCTCCTGGATTTAAGCTACGTTCCCACCAATTTGCCGGCTTTTTACGCCATTTAAGCGGAATCTTTAAGGCCGCCTCCGCTATCCTCACTCGCTCAGCGACTCAGTAATTTTTTATGGATAGCGTAGGCCTTTTGATTAATATGACAGTCGTTTATGTATTAAAGGCATCAGTATTTCTATATTTCAGTGGTTCCAAATATTGTACCGAATAAGTGTCCCGTCGCTTTTCGGTTGGATCTTCGCAGGACAACTCTTCCCTGAAGAGCCGTCTCCGTTCTTCTCTGCGTTCTATGCGGCGGTGGATAGACCTATGATATGTATCATCTTCTCTGTGGCATTTCTGGGAATACTCCACCGCGTAGATAGTGAGTTTTTAAGCCTGTCATAATCGTCGTCATTTCAGCCATAGGACGTCCATTGCTGGACATAGCTTGAAGACCTATGAGACCTTTGCTATGCCTCTTCAGTGGCCTTGAAAGCCGGTAATACAACCAATGCGCGGAGTGTCGCGGTCGTCTATGGGCGGCGGTGTTCTGTTCTGCACTTATCGCTATCACTGTCGAAATGTCATTGTTTTGATGGCGGATAAAACTTATGTTTAATAAATACTAAATCTGGTTTATTGCGATGTGTGAAACGAGATGTTATTTTTTTATAGTATAGCATCTGCGCTACAGTCTTCACATTGGTTGTGGTGCCGGCTTTTTACGCCACTTTAGCGTTACTTTTTAAGGACCTCCGATATTCTCACTCACTCAGCGAAACACAGTAGAAGCACTGTTTCACGTACAACATAACTACCATTTCATGCTAAGTAACCTGTGAGCCTGTGGAATCACTTCAGACGAGTCGGCCCAAATAGTGCTTCAGCATAGCTCTCTCACAGCTGCGACTGTATTAAATCACTCGCCCTGCCATTGTCAAGCACTTCCAGAGACTGCATAATCTGTCCGGACCGGGATTCGAACTTTCGCTTCATGGTAGGCTTATTACATACACCACTTAGCTTCGAATCTCTCTGATAATTTATAATTTATAGACCTTTACTGTCGCTTCTTTATTTTCCGGTTAGAATTGTTTGTTCGCTTTTTATATTATGTTATTATACCTGGAAAATATATTTTCAGAGAAACAATTTGGAGTTTATTTGTAATGTTATATTTTATGATTCCAGAGGTGTATTGGCGGTTTTTTTCCTGGAATGGGTTCCAATTGATGGGTCGAATGTCACTGTGCATGCTGATGGTACACTGGAATTTCAACCTTATGCAGGTCGGAGTACAGACTGCTGTTAAGAACTCAACGTACTTTGAAGTTGTACGTATTTTTTAAATTTACTATCAAAGCTTTTAAAGTAGTGGTGAAGCAAAAAGCTTACCGTGGGAGATTCCTTCGGCCATCTTGTCCTAATTGACAACACCAGCGTGAAACAGTACTTATACTATGTTTCGCTGAGTGAGTGAGGATATCGGAGGCTCTTGAAATTGTACAGCTAACGGCGTAATAAGCCGGCGACACAGCAAGCGCGTATAACGTGCGGTAGTGATCTCTTACCATAGTAGAGCTATATAATTTATATATAGCATAGCTCCGTTGCAAGGTGTAATAAAAAAATGACATGGATTATTATATAGCAGTTCTTCGCCCATGGATACCTCTGCTGAGGGCGCAGGAGCGTCGTTGGCAGAGAAAGGCAAAGAATATAGACCTTAACAGATAATGAACTTGGAGATATTTTAAATCAAAGTTAAATATTTTTTGGTATTTTAAGTTTTTATTATAATAGAATAAAAGAAATCGGTTATAATTTTTTGTCTAAATTTTGATTTCAGGGCGGCCACTGGCTTATCACTTGTCAGCTGACTTTGCTGGTATCAGTTCCGCTGCATTTGTTGGTGGAAATGCCGATCGAAAAGTTTATACGACATTCTGTAGGCATATAATTCGTGATGATGAAATATATTTACATATTATAAAGAATATGTAAGAAAGTTTTTCTAAGAGATCTTTCCTATATATCCTATTAGGGTATAAGAAAGGTCTTTTCGCTCATATTTAATATAGATAATAATTAAATGATTGTTAAAATAACCGTCTTTTATCAGACCCGGTATGTAATTTGACTATATCAGTTTTCCTTCCTTTGCTACCACCGAAACGATAAAAGCTAACATTGAATCATTATGGGGAAATGATTTTCAGCGCCATTTTGAACTTCTGTTGCTCGGGTTTGACAGTTTTCTCCTTACTGTAGTAGTCCGTGACAATGTTGTCTGTAATGAGAAGCGTCAGTTGGCTTATGATGATCATTTTGACATTATGACCATCCTAATTTTTAAAAGTATTTAATAATAATAGAATGGATGGTCTATAGAAGGGCTTGACAGTAGTCGCATCAGTGGTAGAGCCATATTGAAGCATATGTATATATATATTCTAGTAGACTCGGCAGAAGTTGTTCTGCCCGCTACACTGTCCACCGAGTCTGACTTACGTGTTTCTATTATATATTGTCATGTTTGCACAATACAATTATAAACTGTAATTTATCTCTTATTCTGATTATACAAAGTTTGACTAAACTACGTTCTGTATTTTCGCGTGAAGTAATAAAAAACATCCATCGGAACAAACTTTAGTATTTATTAAGCACAAATAAGTAAAAAGCAGGAATAGTTTCACTGTATTATCGTCACTA
>DWCF01006230.1:0-12773 GCA_018230265.1 Delias oraia
ACGTGGCTTCACTTTATTAGCACCAGTAATCACTAAGTGAATATAAAGTTCTACCTCTGTTACATATGAATTTTAAAGGAGTAGAGCAGCTACTGTTTTTTATCTGCTACGTAATCTGATATTTGACACATAGATAACGTTACAGATTCATTTTCATTCAAATGTACTCATCGCTCTAGTGTATACAATCATGTATAAGGTACTTAATAGATAATTTTACTTGGCTACAAGTAATATCTAAATTCTAGTGGACCAGGCAGACATCGTCCTTCCGGTTCGCCGCCTAACGTGCACGACATACGTGACATTTTTCATTATACTTTGGGCAATATAGATTATATCATTATTAATCATAACCTATGTGCTATTCTGATGAGCTATATTTGAAAGTTTCAATAAAATTGTAATTTTTGCGTGAAAGAGTAACAAACATCCATAAATACTTACAAACTTTTGAGTAATTTTATTATACGGATGTTTATTGAAAATCTATGTGGGTAAAAATAGTTCAAAACAAGTAATCTCGAATTAATATATTCACTTTATTTAATCCTTATTACTTTTATCAAAATTATCCTTCATGATTCCTTTACATCAGCATTATTACCAAATCAGCTAAAACGATCATGTTTATACTCATAGCAATGATCAAGCCAATATGCAATATATTGCCTGTTTATAAAGCATGGTGTAACTACTAATAAAGTAATTTCACCCACAGCGTTATTTTTACAAAAAAAAATTTGTTGTTGACGTATTCATTAAAAATCAATTTTCAATATAACCTGAATTCAACCAACATTGGTTTTTATGAATGACCAAGAAGTGTGGAAAACTACATAAGAGTATGTAAAATATTGACGAAATGATATTATAATATTTAAATAGTTAGGGAAGATTACTGTGATAATTATATGTAATGATACTTCAGAGTAATGTTTTTTAAAAATACTTAAGGCCGGCAACATACCCGTAGCTCTGCAAGGGCTGGGGGTGTCCATGGGCGGAGGATCGCTCGCCCTAGGTGAGCCCCATGCTCGTTTGCCACCAATGGTATAAAAATAAAAAGTAAACATTGTTGTTGATAACTTAAGTACAGTTTCAATAAGCATACCTTGTTGTTCAACCTTCTGCCCCCTTGGATCCTCCCATTTAATATAAGCTAAACCAAACCAATATCCAGGCTTTGGATTATAAATAGTGTATGTTCGATTCTTGCTATCAGATAAAAGTTCTAATGTATGTATGCTCTCTCTTGATTGTGGTTCTATGAAATCTTTGGGGAAATCGTAGCCATCAGGATTAACAGCAGGGTAGGAACCATGTTTTAGATTCAGTGTAACTTCTTGAGGACTACATGATCCTAAAATAATTATAGAAAAAAATTAATGTATTTTAAATTAATATAATTCTTCACGGGACTTTTCCCCATGAGTGCCATGCTGATTCATAAATTGGGCAAAATAGGAGTATAAAACTGCATAAAACGAAGACCAAGACTTTCATGGAGGCAATACCACAAAATATTATTAAACTATAAAAAATACTTCAAGTAGTTTTATACATACCAATATTATTTAAGTGCAGTTCTTCCAATTGAAAAGTAAATCTTGCTTCCGTAACATCAGATTTTAATGGATACACCAACACAGAAACCGTTCGATAGCTTCTGAACATAAAGACGTCTGTAGCTATCTGTCTGGTGACCAGCTGGTAATCCTCAAGTATTTCTGTACGGGTTTTAGACAAATGCTCTATTAGTCTTCTTCTTTTAATTTCATCCTCATTTTCCTTTTCATCATTGCCGGCCACATAACACAAAAGCAGAACATAAAAATAATACGAAAGTTCCATCTCATTCCATTGATATTATTCAATTAATTCCTATGATTAGCTGGCATATATCTTATCTATTACAATTATTCACTATAATCACTTTAAAATATAATTGATTAGAGAACTTTTTGTTTTTATTTTCATATATCTGTTATACTAGAGCAAGAACAGGAAAACGTCCAATAGGTAGAGAAGTTGAAAGTTGATCAACAAACAAGTCTAAAAATTACGTTAAATGAAACAAGAAATTTTATTCATTGTTGCCATTTAGGAATAAAAGTCTCTAGATCTTGTTGCAGAAGTCGCTAGAAAAAAACTAATTAAGAAGTAGCTCAATATTTTAAATTATTCTATGATAACAAAATAAGGTGTAAATAAAAGCATAGTTATATAATCATGTAATAATTATAACATACGTTTTATTCTTAATTATCAAATTTCTATAGGTCTAAACAAGCAAAAATTCGCTTTTTATAAACTTCATTATACTACTGGGGGTTGGTAAAGTTTTGCTTTCATGTGGTCGTTAAATTTATTTTAGTATAATAAGTGATAAAGCGACAAAGTTGCTAAAACGACAACACTCATTTTATTTAATTAAAAGTAATGTCAAGACTTTGACTCAAATTGACGGCTGACTACTGACAGCTGTAAGGAAGTAGATTGCTGAAGTCTGAAGTTCACGGTTGTAACCGGAGTCCGGAAAAGTCGGTGCGAAACGTTTTTGCTCTTCGGCTGTTGCGCGCGCATGTCGCCTATCTTTGCCTATATAGCGAAATCCACTTTTCGTTGAAAAATGGCTTCGATTACGAATTCGAAGCATTCCGAAGTTAACGGTGATTGTGGTTATACACCACCCAACATGCAATCAAATAAAGTTACTGTTGTTTTGGGTGCACAATGGGGCGATGAAGGAAAAGGAAAAGTTGTGGACCTGTTAGCTTTGAACTCCGATATCGTATGTCGGTGCCAGGTATTTATTTGTTAAATTAATAATTTTATTTGTTAATACATTTCATGTGTATATTCCATTAATTTAAACTATAAATTTTATGTTTATGACCATCAACCGTATTGTTTACACCAATCATTTTAAGGTTAGATTTTAGAATCTCAACAAAATTAAACTAACACTGGACAATGTTTCAATGAATTGTTTTTACTTTGATGTAATAACATTACGAGAAAGGTTATTTTATATTGCTAAATTGTTTAATTTGGCACCGTTCCAAACAGTTTAAAAACAAGAGTTCGTATGCAAATAAATTCTGGCAAACGGTGTGAATCTCTTGATTCTCATCTGTATAGGTACCAACTTCCAAGTCTTGTGCAATTACGTAACAATACAATCATTTCCCGCGGACATTTATATATTATGTTTTCGATCATGTGATACTGAATGATCTCGAGCGTAATGTTTTTAAACGTAAATAGATGTTAATAAAAATTGTGGATTTTTGCCAAAGCCTAGGTCATTTATTGTCATGGCCCCTTGTTTATTATTAGTCATGTTGTTCATTAGTAAATGTATTTACTTTGTACAGGCTCAGTAATCTATGGAGCATTATCTAATTGCTAATGGTCATTAAAGAACAATTAATATATAGAATTGGTCAACAATTATGAATAAGAAGTTCAAATTGTTGTGAAATTGATTGTATCTAAATTGTATGATAACTCGAGTAGTCTGTACAGATATTTCCCAGTCCTTGTTGCAGTGTATTAACTAGTTTTAAGTGGATTTTACTGATATCAATCAAGTATACACATGACATTGAGAATATTTTGAGCAAAAAAAGTACATGCATCTATCTCAAAAACCTTGAATGTGATAAGAAGACATGTATAAAATTCAAGTAGGTGTGTGTAGAAATAAAAAGTACATATATTTGTTTTGAAAATTATATGAAATTTAATTCCTACCTTACCTATAACTTATGTTTTTATAAGAGCTTTACAGTTAAATATGAAATTATATATAAACAATCTTTATATTATAAATGCAATGACTGATGGAAAGTGTGATAATTATGATGAAATTGACTGAATATTGCAAAACTAGAGTAAAATTTCACAATAGAATAGAAAATCTGCCATCAAGGTCTAATGTGTTTCTGAAATGTTTTATTGAGCAAACAGTATTGCTAATTTGATTTTGTCATTAAATAATACATTGTAATGAATAGAAATCGATTTTGTATTGTATATATTTTATAAAACAGGTATCAACATTGCATAATACAAAGTTTTTGACTAGTGCAGTTAATTAATTAAGTTGTTGTTAATGATATATATTGCATTTTTTAATACATGATAATTTTATTCAGTAATCCTCAAATATTTGTTAAATTAATTAATTAAAATAAATCATTAATTAATTAATTAAATTATGAAGGAATAGATTTATGCATTAATTATTAACTTCAATAATTTCTGCTTATAATATAGGATGTAAAAATTTCTCAGTAGGTCAACTGATAATATTTCTTTGATATGGGATCATTGAACAATGATTTAAAGTAGGAAATAATTATAGTTGATAGGAGTTGGGTACAAATTATTATTATCTTAAATATATCTATAAGAAACACATAATCACATAAGTCACATAATGACATACAATACTAGAATATATTATAGTAATTATTCAAAAAGAATAATTACAAATATAATTATTGATGGTTTTTATTTTGCAATAATAATGAAAAATTTACACATAGACAATTAGAATATGTTCTATAAACCAACTGTGGAAAAATTCATACCGTAGGTATATAAATGTATAAAAAGTAGGAAACGAAAACTGCAGTCGCGGGTGCTTTGCCGAATTAACAACTGCAATGTAGCAGTCCATTGGTACCATTGAAATTATAAAAGATTATAGAGTCTCAATACCATGCCTCTTTTCTCAAAATTTCAATTGAAATTAAATTAACTCCAAAGATCATATCACCTTGATTTTGGTCGTTCCAAAACTGACCGTTTTTAAGACATTTTGTGTCACGCACCACCTCTTGAGGAATCAGCTGTCTACAGATGTATTTTTAAACTAATACAACTTGGAAACTTTAAAAAAAGAGGTGTCTATTCCCAAGAACAAAAACCCGCAACTGGCTACTCCTCATTTGCCTCCCGATTTTTATAAACAATATATTTCTCGTTGTAAAGTTACATATTTTTGTACTCTATACTGTAGACGTAGAATATTTGTCAATTATTATTTGTACTAATAAATATTTTAATTGTTATAGGGTGGCAACAACGCCGGTCATACAGTCGTCGTCGACGGCAAAGAGTTCGACTTTCATTTGCTTCCAAGCGGTATTATAAACCAGAAATGCACTTCCGTTATCGGTAAGATGTTGTATGTTGTTTTTTTTGCTATTTCAAATGTCTTCCTCTTTAACTCAAAAGAGTTTTTATTATAAGCTAGAATTGTGTGTTCTGTGTTTGAATTTGTAGAGTCTATGGCTATAGGAAACAAAGCTGTTTAAATGGCGCGTAGAATGTATTTTGTAGAAATGATGTTTATTTCTTTACACCCGCCAGGGCCGGAAATAATTATGGCAATAATGTTTGATGTCGTTATAACGTATAAGGGTGAAATGAACGTTGCGTTATTGTCTTTAACCCGTTAATAATATGTTTTTTATCATCGTAACGCCAGCGTCTTTCGCCATTGATGTGTGTGCATGCGATCATGATAGGCAATATAAAAATAAATAGGTACTTAGTTACGGTTGGCTTGGGATAATATTTTTACCGTCCCGGCGTCGATGATGTGTAACGTGCATTCTATTGGCTGTTTTTGTTATGTACGTTTTTTGTGTATATACACACTTACATTTGTATTTTTCACACACTCTCACTTTGTTGGAGGCGGGGTCCGTTAATTTTGGCAGGTGCACTGGAATAAAACCATTATTACATCGTCCGGCTACAGTTTTATTTCTTCGATCGGTATACGTTGTGTTAAAAGGCTATTATTTACAGTGGGATTACGATAACTCGAATGTCTAGGGAAATTCTAAAAAAAATCGACTAATACGTTTTAGAGTTAAGAATATCTAGATAGGTAGGATTTATTTGCTAAAGCTGACTTATAAAGGTGCGGTTTATAAGAATAATTTTCCACTCGTGGAGTTAACAAGAATTCGACTTAGATTTATGTTACACCTTTATATAAATTTAAATGCACCATAAAAAACTAAACGGATCTCAGCCTGAGGTGGGACATGATCACCACGACATAATCCCGACACCAAGTTTCGTTTACTTTTTTTAATTTTATTTTAATTGCATTTAAATTTATATAAAGGTATCATGCTGTTTAAACGCATAAGTAAAATCAAAATATTTAATTTTACAACTATGATTTCGGAGGAGTCCGAGTAAGACGCCACAATATTTTACTAAATACGGCTTACGTGTCTCGTTTTTGAAATTCGAGTTATAGAGAATAAATATTCTTATCAACGCCTCCTAGGAAAATAACATTTTGTTTGAGTTACAAAGTTTAATTAATTGGAGATACTGCGTATTTAGAGGTTCAGCTGAAACGAATAGTATTTTCGACTTAATGAGAATTTCAACTAAACGAGGTTCGAGTTATCGAGATTCAACTGCATTTATGCTATTTATTGCCTTTTCGTATTATTTATGTTTCGGTAGGAGATTAGAATGATGTATATCGGAAATTTTGGCGGAGGCCTATGTCCAGCAGTAGACTTGATAGGCTGATGATGATATTTAACGGACGGTGGTCTAGTGAACTTTTTAAACAAAACACAGACTTTATTTAATGCATAGCGGTGTTAATCGATTTGAGTTTGAATAAAAAAAAAATAGTTTTACAAAGAATTTTGTAATACTTTACCTCATAATACTAATAAAAAAAAATTACACCTTTTCGGGTTTTTTGGAAGGTCGGCTAAATAGTGACGTGTGTATCGGATGCCAAATAGAAGTACTGATAGTATTTCTGTTGGAAAAAATCTAATACACAATGGTTGGGTTGGTGAATTTTTTTATGGTGTAGCGGGCAACGGAGTAGGTGGTTCTCCTCTTTGGTAAAAGATCATCGTCTACCATGTACAACCGCGCCACAGTCTGCTCTTTACTTGTGTTGCTGGCTTTTGTACGCAGCTTAAGTTTTATAATATCAAGAGCCTCCGATATCCTCACTCAATAAGCGAATTATAGCACGAGTATAATTGGTTCCCACAGGTATTCTATGAACCAGTGGTATCACTTCGCATCAGTCGGCCCACGAATGAGATATTTGTAATGCAGGTCGTAATACTTGGATGAGAAGGGTCCATAATTTACTAGGTGAGCCTCCAGCTTGTATGCCACCGTTTCCATAAAACAATAATAATAAGGATATCCCAAGCCAGGGCAGCCTTGATAAATAGCAAGATTCTCTCAATACCGGTGCTCATAACTATAATAAATATTTATGCATGTAAAATTGTTGAATTAAGAATATTAATACAATTGGCCAAGGTTCTTTTACAAACGTACGATATTTCGAATAAAAGCGTGATAATTATTTATTATATAGAAGGCACATAAGGAAGAGACATACCATTGTACGTGATATACTCAATGAGTCATTTATATCATGTTTCTCATAGAATAGCTATTGTGAGATAAAATATGTAAGCATAATGCATTTTCTGTATTATTCAATAGCAGCATATTTACATTTTGTCTGTTATAACAACTCAATAAAATAAAGCATTATAACTGTCCAAAATAACTAAACCCGTATATTTTATTCGTGGAAGTGCCATCCTGGAATATATGCCTACACTCTCATTAGGCCGGCTCGTCCGAAGTGATATCAGAAACTCGGAATACCAGCGTCAAACAGTACTTGTACTGTGTTTCGCTGAGTGAATGAAGATTTCGGAGGCCTGTGAAATTAAACCTTTCATTTTTTTTAAATGGCGATTCGCTGTTGGCCATTTGACCTTTGCAGCTTAACCGGGCTGTGGGGCAAGCCATAGGCTTGCCGAGAATTTAGTGCGCGGCTACCACGAGGGCGCCTCCTGCGAGAAACGAACCTCGGCTTGTACCGTCGCGGGAACATGGGCCGCCTGAGCGACCGGTCGGAGGCTCACCGGAGTGAGTCTCGCGAAGAAAATAGGTTCTGACCTCCGTTTCCGGCGAAGGCGGTTGGCGCGGTCCCTACGGAAAAGCCTACTATCTGAATTTGTGTTATTTTTCTCTCTGGAGGCTATCAGCTCATTCTTAGCTAATGTGATACGGATCATCAGTATCGTGTAGTATGTATTTGGGTCTCGAACAGTATTGTGTGGTCGCGTAGTCGGTTTTACGCACCGATGGATTAGTATAATTTCCGGCGCTAGCGAAGTACCGCTCACTCGCTAGTTTCATCCATCGGGCTATACCGCTCAAGCGGAGTAAAAAGTCGTGTCTGGCCATAAAGGAGATTCGCCTGCTCCGTTGCCCTGTATACAAGAATAAAAACCAATTATTTAGGTATCTTAGACACTGATAATTTAAAATATTGTCAGAATGTATGTAAATTTTACTCGGGAATAGTAGAAAGCAATTTTATTCCACTGATAGCGTACGCCGTTAAAAACTGAAATATGAACAAAATTAGTATCGTTGAATTAGCATAAATTTTCATATAAATCGCATGATTGAATGCTGATTATGGAATAATTTCTTGTAGTACCTGCCGTGTGTCGGTACGAAGGCTGTTTTTTTACATCGTGACATAGTTTGCGCTAAGTACTTGTCGTGGTTTGTAAATTTTACAAGGTTATTAGAAAATTTCAGCGGCTCGGTATGTGTATTATCATTAGTGGACTGGCAGTAATTCGAAAAAAGTTTTGCAGGACAGCTTTGAACTAACGAATTGTCAGATAATATTGTACTTAACCATTTAAAACCCCTTGTAGCCTAGAATTTTTTACAAAACAGTACAGTGTAAACTCTATATAACGACACTGAAAGGACTGTGCATTTTATAGCGTTATAAAGAGGTGTCGTTAAATGGAGAGAAGAAACGGTGGATGGAAGACAAGCTAAACCAACTAAAGCCAATTGATTTCGACGCTTTAGGAAGATTGTCGTTAAATCGAGGGACGTTACATGGAGTTTACACTGTATTTTTAATCCGACACTTATAGATCCAATAATAAGCAATATTACCAATCGTAGGTATTTCATTATATAAGTCAAATTCATATCATTTTATATTATTTCACATTCATTTCATATTTCATATCATTCATAATCATATTAAACAGCATAATAGAGTTGTTTTATTTGAAAACTAGCTGACTAGGCTAACGTTGTTTGTCATATAAATTATAAAATTGCTGAAAATCAATGCCGTCGCGGCATTTTTATAGGAAAGATTAATCTTTACAACTTTTCTCTAGAACTCAATCATATATTTCAAATCGAGAAGGCAGCGTTCATAAAAATTATGATCGTTCGGCCGTTTTTTTGCAAATCCGACTAGAACGAAAAAGCCTTTTAATTTTTCGGGTTAATAGCCTTTTTTTTGGTGAACGAATGTTAAAAATCTGTACAGTAAATCCAGAGAACACCTAACGACAAAAACACACAAAATTTACCTTTGTAATAGTAGATTAATGTCATTTATGCCATGGAACTTAACAAAAAAAAATATTAATTCACAGATATGTGAATAAACATATCTATTATATATAATTGTTTGTGTACAAACAAATTTACATTTTGGTATAGCGAACAACAGAGCAGCTGGGTCTCCTATGTTATAAGATAAGAGAACACCGCCGCCCGTGGACAACCGCGCCACAGTCCGCGAATTGATTGTGTTTGCTTTTCACGTGGTTTAAGCGGTTTTTTAAGCCTCCGATATCCTCTCTCAGTAAAACACAGTAGGTACAAGTACTGTTTCACGCTGAGTATTCTATGAGTATGCTATTACATATTAAAATATACAAAATATAAAAGTATAATCACAATAAGAAGCGTTAAAGCGTGCGATTGATTAAATGAGGTACGGATTCGCCAGCGGCTGGATTACCGCTGCTCCACTGTATTTTTTTCGTTTAACGTTGATAGAGATTGGTATTAAGAATCACCAAGCGTGAAGAAATCTCTTTAGGGCGTGTTCGTAGAGATACGCTCCGTGAATGGGTACACCAGCGTAGGTATACCTTGAACAGAATACAATCGTTTTCCTTAAAAGGGAAGTCTCTGCAATCAATTGTTTTGAAATGCAAACTTTTTACTAGAAGTAATTTTAATGTCTCATTCAAATCTGATCTAATTTTCTTTTTATATCATGCGTTTAATGTCAATTAATAACGATGTTAAATTTCAATCACGAGTTGCATTGACATAAGTTTATGTTAATTAAATTTGCGTGTTATTAGCGTTTTCAATATAGATGTCAACACCTTAATTAATTCTGTAACGACGCATGTTGACATGAAAATTCCATTAATCTAAATTACCCGTGGGAGAGTCATGCTGAAGTGTATCCGGACGCACTATTTGGGCCGGCTCGTCCGAAGTGAAACCACGGATTTAGCGTTAAATAGAAGTTGTAAATGAAACGGTGCCACTAGTGTTTCGCTAAGTGAGTGAGGATATCGAAGACCCTTAAAAATGCCGCTTAAGTGGCGTAAAAAGCCGGCAACAAAACCAACGCTCGGACTGTGGCGCGGTTGTCCATGGGCGGTGGTGTTCTCTACCATGTAGGAGACCCACCTGTTCCCTTGTCGGCTATAGCATAAAAAATATATATATACTTGCCAAGCCAGCAACGACCAGCATAAAAGTGTGAATGGAATGCGTGGTTTGGTTGAGTATGTAAGATCTTATCACCGATTCTGGGTTATATCGGTTTTTAAACATAAGTAATATAGTATAAAGCCATCTATCTGCATATCTGCATATCCGAAACAAGCACTTACGCTCTACCAAGCGTGTAAATGGCTTGTAAAATTCTGTCAAGACTAACAGGCCTCTAAATGGTATATAACGCTTGCGTACAGTGGGTTAGAAATTTGTCGAACTAAGCTTGTCATTTAAAAAAAAAATATTAGCGTTAGATAAATTATTGAAAAGCTAAATGTGTATCGATTAACTTAAAAACGTTGTTGGAAATTTTTAAATATTGTCGCTTGGATATAATTTTCAAATTTTTTAAATGGAAACCGTGACAAACGCGCAGAAGGCTCATCTAGGAAACCCTAGGGTGCGTTGCCAACCCTTTTTTAATGAATTTGTTATCACAGGCAACGGTGTCGTAATCCACTTGCCGGGATTGTTCGAGGAGCTGAAGAAGAATGAACTGAAAGGCATGGAAGGTTGGCAGGACCGCCTCATCGTTTCGGATCGCGCGCATCTTGTATTTGACATGCATCAACAGGTAATATACACCATACTAAGGTGTTTGTATATTGTGTTTATTTGATTTTTTATTGTATAGCGAGCAAGGGAAAATATAGGTCTCTATATGGTAAGAAATCACAGCCGCCCATGGATAGCGGCGCCACAGCCCGCGCTCTGGTTGTGGTTTAATTTCACAGGCCTTTGATATCATCACTCAGTCGCTGAAAATAGTCGATATGTATTTCAAACTGGTATTCTGTGAAACCGTGGTATGACTTTAGACTATCTGGCCTAATTAGTGCGTCAGCATGGCTCATTCACGGGTAAGTCAGTGTTAGGACTTCCTTGGCAACTGTCAAGCAAATCAAATAAATTATACATCTTTATTCAGGCCGGGATTTGAACCCCGAACCCGTGACGTCACAGAAGCGTACAAGACCGCCTGGCAATATTAACTGATATTTTTTTCTTTTCATTTAACCTATCTACATTTGATTTATGCAAGTTGAAGCCTCAAATTGTGTTTTTTTTCAGTATCATAATGTTGGTATTACTATAAAACTTTTGAATGTGTTTTAGTTTGAGCTATTCATTATTATGCTGTCATAATTATCACCATAAACTTGACAAACACTAGGATTATAAGATATGAATGGGTTTATAAAACAAACTACAAAGATCAAGCAGATTTGGTATTTTTCATTTGATATTAAATCTCTAATTTAATTTTTATGTCGTTAAAAGTGTAAAGCGTGTCGGTCGTAATATTGATTAAGGATTATTGAGACGTTACACTTTTATTTACCATACCGTAATTGAAAATAATTATTCAATACCAACGTTCAATCAATTCTTACTCTTGGTAAGATTAATAAATATATCTTACTGTCTGAACCGGGAAACGAATAATTTATTACCGAATAATTTATTTGGTATCTGGAAGGGCTTGACAGTGGTCGGGCGAGTGTCTTAATACTGTCGCATCTGTGGCGAGCCATATTGACGCATTAATTGGGCCGGCTCGTCCGAAGTGATACCACGGGCTCAAAAAATACTCAGCATGATGGTACTTTTACTGTGTTTCGCGGAGTGAGAATATCGGAGCTCCTTTAAAGTGCCTTTGAAAGTACCTCCGTTGTCCGCTAAAGAATAACGAAAATATATAAATTATGAGAATGCATGCATGGTTTAATATCAATTTATATACATGCTATATATAATCCATGGCGGTACCATGTTCGCCAAAAAAACATTACCTTCCATTTTTGTAGTCTGACAAGGCTATGTGTTAATTCAGGTTAGTTACTGTCATACCAAACTTTATGAAAATCTGTAAAACCCTGCAATTATAAATGTTGTTGTTTATCACTTGTTTTATATATATATACCAGTAGACTCGGCAGACGTTGTTCTGCCCGCTACACTACCCACCGAGTCTGACTTACATGTTTCTATTAAATATTGACATGTTTGCACAATACAATTATTAACTGTAATCTATGTCTTATTCTGATTATACAAAGTTTGACTAAAATACGTTCTGTATTTTCACGTGAAGGAATAAA
>DWCF01006231.1:0-12773 GCA_018230265.1 Delias oraia
GATTGAGAGATCGCAGATAAACTATTTCTGCTTTATGATGAATATTCGCTGACTTTTCAGATGGTTTTTATTATGTATGTGATCTTATTGATTAACCCTTTTTATTACAATATTTTAGCTTTGAATTCCTATACTCTAAATGCCAACAAACCTAAAGATTTACAGAAGTAAGAGATCATTTTTTGGCATTATAAGCACTTTAAATGTTTTTTTGTTACGACAAATACTTGATATGTTTAGGACCCTGGCACGTTCTTTGAACCTTATATGAAAAATGTTAAGCTTTTGTCTTATAATACATAATGCATGCATGTCTCTTACCACGTAGGCCACGGTGAACGACCTTTCACCATGTAACTCAGAGTACTTATAAATATTTATTAGTTTTAGTGTTTAATATTATTTTAGAAAATATATTGTCTTAAATTTTCATGAAATTAGTATTTACACTAAAAAAATATTTCCTAATTAAATTATCAAAAATTGCTGTATCGTAAAAATTTAATTGACATAATTGCTGTTAGACCACTTATTAAGACACATGTTTCTTTAATTTCACATCTATAGTTAGGTATCTAAAACTTCATTATGAATGGGAAATACCAGTTAAAATTTCAAGAGGAAACCCAAAATGCAGGTTTAATTAGGTTTATTTGTTTTATTCATTTAACAAAAATATATTTAGCGTAATAGATGTTTCTTTATAAAAGAACATTTTAAAGAAACTCATACATATTTGTAATTACAAACAAAATATACAAACTATTGTGCTTCTAAAAAAACAGACGATGGCGTGAAAAGGGAAAAAGTAACAGGTGACTGGTAGTTTATATTCTGAAGGACCTTCGCAACTTCAACATTCAGCAAAGGTCATTTGCGCGTATGTATTATCTTGTCGGTCGATTTTTGTGTTCGATAAAGGTTTGTAATACAATACCGTTTGCTTTAAGATTTTGGTTGCCGCGAAAAGTATAATTTCTGCAAGAAGAATAACTATAACATTCTGAGTATTATTTTGAAAGTGTGGGTGGTTGTTTTGTGTTTGGTGTTAATGTTTCACTAAGGTCATGACCATTCCCGTCCCAGGTGTATTAGTGTGAATTGTTTAATATTGGAAGGCTAGTTCAGTGTTCACTATGTCACTGTTATGGATGACCGCTTTTAGTATTGGATTGACAGTTGGTTGTACTTATGCGGTTGTTAAAAGGTTAGTGCTTAGTGGTATTCAACAATAGTTTCTTAATTTACTTTTGTTATATTCATAATTTCGGTGTGTAAACATACATATGTACTTATTTTTTCTAATGGTATAGCAGACAACGGAGCAGGTGGGTCTCCTATATAGTAAGAGAACACCGCCGTCCATGGACAACCACGCTATAGTCCGCTTTATGCCACTTAAGCGGCACTTTTATAGGCTTCAGATATCCTCACTCACTCTGTGAAACACAGTACAAGTACCGTTTCATGCTGAGTATTCTGTGAGCCCATGGTATCACTTCGGACGAGCCGGTCCAATTAGTGCGTCAACATATGCTCCACCATGGGTCTCCTACGCGTGCGAGAGTATTAAGACACTCGCACGGCCACTGTCAAGCCTTTCCAGAAACCGAACAAATTATAATTTATAATTGTCTGGAACGGGATTCGAAACCGATACCTTCATGGTAGACCTATTAAATCACTTAGCTACGAGGTTCTCAAAATACTTATATTAGTGACACGCTTTAGGACAGCTATGATTACAATCTAAATATAACTTTATATGTGTAAATATATCATTATATTTTAAAGTAGGGTGGTATAATAGTTGTAAAATTAGATGTTAAAAAATTTGTCCTTAATATTCGAGTTTAGGTATTTTGCGCATGTTATGGGCGATTCAATAACTCAGTACATTATAAAGAATATATGATCACCAATACTTTCCTATAATTCCATTTTATAGAATGGAGGCCCTATCAGAAGGTCCAGTCGCATAATTAATTGAAAATTGAAAACATTATTTAAACAGGCGCCAAGTCTTGTTATTTCAGCGTTGTTTAGTCTATCTAGAACACGGAAACTCTAAGAACAATAAGCTGCCAACGTGTTTCGAATTGTTGAGAAAATATTGCCGTTCGACTAGCGCGCTGATTGCCGTCTTTACCGCGCAGTGTCGTATTTAAGTTGTTGCTGCTATACTCATCTTTATATATTTTTTATATTCTATAAAGGTCTTTATGCAAGTTAATGTAGACGTAAATATAACGCTGCCTTATACGAGTATAATTTCAACAAATAGTAATGACATAGCAACGCTTTATGACATAAACGTAATAAACCGAGAACTTGACCTGATCCAACCTTCGAACAGTTGATATACATATATATATATATATGATAATATATCTTTTTATATCAATACTAATTTTACTTTAGTAATTATAAGCCACAATTTATATAATTACAATCACTATAGTTTTAGATATCACTATATCAACCTTAAAAATATAAATTACATCGATTAACAATAATAATTTGGTTTGTTTATTACGTTTTGATACAATATTATTATTAAATTATCAAAATGTATGTTTTTTAATATTAAGATTGTATTAATTTTTTAAATTATAACACACTAGCGACTCGGTAAACGTCGTTTTGGCATATAAATATGAAAATTAGATATATGTCGCGGACTTTTTTATACGAATCATTATTATTATTTCTTTAATGGTATAGCGGACAATGAAGCAGGTTGCTTGCTGCGAAACACTGTAGAAGCTCCGTTTCAAATACAACTATCATTTCACGCTGAGTATTCTGTGAGCTCATGGTATCATTTCAGACGAGCCGGCCCAATTAGTGCGTCCATAATGCTTCAACGTGGCTCTCTCACGGAAGCGGCTGAATTAAGACACCGTCAAGCCCTTCCAGAGACCAAATATATTATAAATTATAAGTACCTCTTGCTTCATGGTAGACTTATTAAACAACTTAGCTACCAGGCTCTCAAAATTATCGCATTTATAGGCATTACATTTCGGGTTAATATTAGCTTATATATTTCCAATTATACCTTTCTATTGGTGAAAGAATTTTCAAGGTAGGTCTAGAGATTTTCCCGTACTATCTCACAAGTATACAAATTTTACCTCTCTATAATCATATATTATTACCCATATATAAAGCCAGAATCGATATCAGAAGTTATCTTCGTTATAGGGTTGATAAATTACATTGAAGTAGACTAGTTACAATATAGGATTTTCAAGGAAGTGAGAGCGAGCTTCCACGCTTCGGAACAAATACATATTATTGACATCAACACGTTTCATCGATTATAGCCAACGTAATGTTGGATCTATCTAATATTAAAATCGAAGCAATGAATATTTATTAAACTTGCCTCGATATTTTTCACAGTTAAGCAAATGACATAATGAATTATTATTATATGAATTTATTTAAAAAATCTCTTACTAACATTGAAAACTATAATTTAATCTGCATCAATTCAAATTATATAATTTAATATAAAAAAGCAATATACAGAAATAAATCCGCTGTTCATTAAGTATTTAATTACTCAGAATAGATAACATATTTGTATATGGATTAGTAAGGATTAGTAAAATCATTTTTCGCAAGTTCAGCTGAAACGATTTCTGTTTATGGTATATGTGTATCATTTGTTTATTCTAACCAAATGCGATAGCAATGTCTGAAGCTATACATTCGCGTCGAGCTCGGCTGAACAAGACGAGATAATATATCTGGAGAACGTCACAAGAAAGCTTTCCTAACTGTGATAAATATAGGAGCATGTTTCCTTCTGAAAGTGAAGTTTGTAAATTTTTAAGAAAACCATTGTAATTTCATATTTTTCATTCAATTAGTACTAAATTTTTATTACAGCTGTTTATAATAATATTATTTACACAACTATATAAAAACCTATATTTTTAAAAATGTTCATACATCAATACCAATATTGCGTAATAAATTTATATGATCAAGTAAATACAATGAAAAAGTTTCGTTTGCATCTTAAAGTTTACATTGAAATATTGCGTACAGAACCTAAATACCTATGCACTGCCTGAATTTAACTTAAGTTACTACTATATAAAGTTATTTGAACATCTTCTTAGGTATTTCTAAAAGGTTGGACTTCTTTTCATTTGTAATAACAACATTTTGTAAAAATTTTGTTCAGTGAAAAGATCATTACAAATCCTACTAGCCTATCTTTATAATGTTCGCGGGTAAGCACCAGGGAGGGATTTATCGATATTTCTAGAGTGGGTCACGTCCTATATTTTCTCGCACTTTTAAAATAGGTGTACGGGATGGGAAAACTTTTCTATTTACTTTTCAATTAAACATTAAAAATACGACTTCGGGAATTTCAAGAAGAGAGCGTACAATTTCTTATAGGCCGGCAACGTACTCGTGGCTCTGCAAGGAGGACCGCATACCCTGACTGAGCTTCCTGCTCGTTTGCCACCGCTTCCATAAAAAGACATTCGTAATTTAAAAACATTTGAACGAAGGTCATTGAAAATGCGAAAGTAGATAATAAATAATTGAACGGTAAATTAAAAAGAATGCATAGAATAACCAAATGACTGTAACGAATGTATATACATGTATATATTTCCTAACACAATATAACAATTATAACTTTACAATACCTGTGGGAGAGCCATACTGAAGCATATGCTGACACACTAATTTGGCCGGCTCGTCCGAAGCGATACCACAGACTCACAGAATACTCACCGTGAAACGGTACTTGTACTATGTTTCATAGAGTGAATGAGAGACCGGAATCGGAGACCGTTAAAAGTGCCGCTTAAGCGGCGTAAACAGGCGGTAACACAACTGAAGCGCGGACTGTGGCGCGGTTGTTTATGGGCAGTGGTGTCTGTTACTATATAGGAGACCCACCTTCTCCGTTGTCCGCTATACCATCAAAAAAACTATAGCTTAAATATAGCTAACTGAAATAAGTCAGCATACAGTATAAATTAAGGTTATTGTTTACATTTTACGAGATAAACTCAATCATTTCGACAAAATTTAAGATTAAGCACTTAGATATATAAAAATTCGTCAATATTATTTTATATTCCAAGTCGTAAGCCATTTCGCAAAGAAACGGATTGTTTACGTTGAATGAGTTGAATTTTAGTGTCATTTTTACTTTTCATTCAAGTAACGATATTGGTTTTCTTAACTCCCTTTATATGAGCTTCCATTGTTGTGCTTCTCGATACTTTTGTTAATTTTCCGTAGTTATAGTTGTATTATCTGTGTTAATATTCCGTCTGTTAACCACTAAATACTAAGAGTAGTTAGAATTCAATCAGCCTATAGCTCATGTAATACATTCCGTACAATATTCTGTACGTTAGAAATTAGAGAGTATTCTAACAGGCAGTATATATGAATAGTTGTGATTTTTTTATGTAGTACGCTCGAAACTTAAAATTGTAACTCACAAAAAGGGTTATGAAATTTTAACCTGTATAATAATGATTTTACACTGATTTTTCTGTCACAAAGTAAAATAGAAATATAAGAATATTAACTTTGTGACTTATCACAGTACTTATACTTGCTCCATTTTCATAAACATTGTCGAAATCACATAATTTCTTAGTGTATTGTCTCATTTTAGCAATAATAAATGAAAAATAATTACAGAATGTAGAACAACGTATAAAACTTAACTTGTCAAAAAATTATATTTAAAAATTATATTTTCTTATCACAATCCCACATTCTTGATATACTTCAATCTTAGAAGGCAATCTGCATTTAGTAATATTAAATTCTTATTCACAATGTATGTATTTATATATATGTTATGTTCGGAAGTCTCAAAAATACCTTAGAATTATTTAGTTTGTGACTTTCATTCAATAAGTAATTTTTACATATTTAACTAGGACTTATTTAAATTTATTTAGTTGGAGAGGTATCTGCAAATTTTTGAATTATTTTATTTGGTAATTTTTAATTTTTTTTTAAATTAAAAATTAGAAATAAAAAAAACATTTTTAAGTTTGATATTAAATTAATGGTAAATCGACTTCCCTATTTATCGGTAAGCTGTAAAAGGTTTTCAATAGTAATTACTTTGTGGAAATCCGCGGAGACTTCAGTCCTGCCGCGACCGTCGTAAGCGGTGGGACCGACTTTCCGGGACTACCGCTTCTCCTCGATTTTGTTTATACATATAACAACGCATTAGAAATCAGTAATTTTGCTAAGAAAGTGTATGTACAAGTAAATTTTTTTCTGTGAGGTGCTGTATGTAGATTATCAACTGTCACGATTGAATAAGCTTTGAAATATGATTAGAAAAACTGTCACAAATATTGCTAATTATTTTACTGTTTTGGCTATAAATAATTAATACAATTGTCTATGATGCTATATATTTATGACCATATATTTTTAAAATTTGGTGGTTAATATTTTAACATAAGCTCAAGCATCATTCTTCAAAGTACATAGATAATTAGAAACTTACCTCTATTTTACTGCCTACATATATTGTATCATTTAACAGCGTTTATTACAGTAGCTTATGTCGTATTGATCAATAAAGTATTAAAAAAAACAACACATAAAATTTGATTAAAGTATTTAATAGACTTGACGTGTTCCCTTGAATAATATAAGATAAAGCCTTTGCTATTGAAAAGAGAATTCATTACATTTATATATATTTAATTTAACAAGTACTAGGTACAATGTTTCTGAGATTCGTTATACTTACAAATGATAGGCATTTTATTCAGTTTCTTGTTCAATAGAAACTGTATATACCAGAAAATGTATTTGAATGATGAGTCCTATTATTCTCCCTTAAGTGATCTATCTATCCAGAATGGTGTGGGAACTTGTGCCTTCATATTTTTATTCATCATTTCACCTTTTATCCGAGACGGATCAGCTGCCCGTCAATAATTCTTTTCAGCTCTCAATAATGTAAATTTTTACAAAGGCAGTTGTTATAAATTCTATTTAATACTTGTTATTGCTCACATACCACTCCGTATATTTATAACTCGATTGAATGAGCCTCTTATTCTGTCATTTGTTAGCGGAAATAAACGTGGGCGGGTTAATATCACTCAAACGGGACAGCATTTAGTAGCATTTTTCTAAGAGATAATTTAATATAATCTTAAAATTTTAAGAATTGATAAGTATTAAACAATAATTATAATTACACTAAAGCGTTACAAAGAAAGTTTTATTGTTGTGCTTTTATTAGATTATTACTTAACCAATTAATTGAATCAAATTACGTGAGTTGAATGTTGAAGTAAACTCTAAATTAATAGAACTTTAATTGTACGGTGAATTTGCAATCCATGGAACAGCAAGAATCTATTTCGTAGAGTTTGTAGTTCGGTCCTGGTTATGTCTACGACTTATAATCGCTTTAAAAGAACATTGAGGTCACGTCAAGGACGCATCATTAGCCTTTACTATTATTAATACATATATTTTTTTATTATATAGCAGACAACGCAGCAGGTGGGTCTCTTATATTGTAAGAGAACACCGCCGGCCATAACAACACACCAACAACCGCGCCATAGTCCGCGCATTGGCTGTGTTGCCGGTTTTATACGCCGCTTGTTATGGCACTTTTAAGGGCTTCCGATATCCTCACTCACTTTGTGAAACGAAGTACAAGTACCGATTCCTGCTGAGTATTCTGTGAGCCCGTGGTATCACTTCAGACGAGCCGACCCAATCAGCGCGTATGCTTCAGCATGGCTCTCCCACGGGTCGCCTATATTTATGTTAACTCAATTTTTTAAGTTATATAAACACATAGATCTATATTGTATGTGTTAAAATTTTTAATCACTGATTAAATTATACATTTACATCAATTTCAAGTCATTCACGTACGTTAAACATCTTCACTTCAGTAACAATAGAATATTAATTTTTTTTCCCGTGTTCATGATCCTTTTATGGAACTTTAAAGTCACTGAAAAAGGCCGAGAATATTCCAGAACTGCCCTTCAACTTGATCTTGACTTGACAGATAACGGTTTAATCAAAAACACGTTTTGTATACGCGTGACAGTATGTGTCACATATATGTTTTAAAATTTCAGAAAACAGCTGCCCTAAGACAGAATATTTTTAGAAGATTAGAATTTAGAATATTCAAGAGAATAATAAATGTTTGCCATTTTGACAGCGGTTAAGTATCAAACTGAATGTGAATCCAAGCACGGATTGTGCCGCAGTTGTCCATGGCCGGCGATGATCTTTTACCACAGAGGAGATCCGTCTGATCAGTTGCCCGCTATACCATAAACAATTATTTATTTAGTTGCAGTTTATTTTTTGCGCACATTAAGTTTCATTTAATTTAATTTTTAAAATTAACCTTGTCTCACGTCTCTAAGCGGAACTAACATGCCACTAGATAAATGGTGTTTGAATGCCTACTCTTATGATAATATTATATATAGCATTTCAAATAAAATTGTATCACATATATTGATCTCATGAATATTTTTCGAAAATGTTGGGCTATAGATAACAAGAAATCGGTTGCGCAATCAAACTGATTACGATTTGCCGTATTTTTATCATCAAATGCAAATAGTGATGAGTATAAATAAAATATATTCACTTGTTTATGATAAAGATATAGGAAGCATTTGCAAAGTACGGTGCCTGATTCTATGTAGTAATTTAGTATAAAATTTGCACCGATTACGACTTGACATGTTCACTGTTAGATTTTTTATATAATTTAATAATCCACTGAAAACGGTTTTGTGGTCTAAAAATAATGAATAATAAAATATAATTGGAATATTTACAACAAATTCTAGAATGTTATAAAAATTTGGTTAATTTTATCTAAAAAGTTTGAACAGACCGGTTGTAGTGTTAAATATGTCAATATAGATGTCTTCCAAGTATTTTTAAGAGTTGTGTCTCAACTACCATGGAAATACTTCGGTTTGCCCTCATACCAATCGGACTTACATTCGGTCTCACCTACCTGAATGTTAAAAAGTGAGTACTTAAATTCTTTCAAATTCTTGTCAGATTTATATATAACTCAGTTTTAAATAAGTGATATTTCGTAATCCCAAGTTTTCGTTTACTTAACAGAAAGTTAGGAAACTTTAAATACGTAAAAATACGTTCAGAAAAAATTTATTAGCATAGTTGAAATGGATTTAAAATGTAAGTATGAACTAATAAGTTACTACTCTAGTTTTAAAAATGGCCATTCTTATTATATTACAGTTTTTTTACAACGCACAAGCGTAGATACAAATGTTTAATATATTTTAAGTTAAAATTTATTTTAGAAATTAAAATTTATAATTATTGACAATAATGTAATAACTAATAATTTTACTTTATAAAGGAATTTCTCCGGTTGACATTCAATAGTATTTGAAACTCAGTTTAGGTATGGCTCATTAAACAAATTCGGAAACGACGTGACACTGCCATTTTCTCAGGTTATAAATTAGGGGTCTTCACTCTTCCGAGGGGATGTCGGATTCCTTTTGTAATGGAATTTATATTCCTTCTGAAGATGAATCGTAGCATGTTTCTATTTGTAATTTCAAAGATGCAATAGAAATTCATACATTATCTTACATTTTCTAGAAACACTCTTGAATTATGTGATTTCAAACAAAGATAATGCAAAAAACAAACAGTTTTACACTGCAATAGTAAAGAAATTATAATTTATACCATCTGTCCCAAAACTTAAGGATAATGGGAAAGATACAATGTTATATCAGTTCTGGAAATAATAAGAACAAAATTCTACGTCGCTTAGTTAAGCGATAATAGACATTTTTCCAAAAAGTTAAAAAGCATTTTTATGTAACATATGGAAATCTTAATTAAATAGGGCATCTTTTGATATAACTTGCCGTGGTTAATGTAGTACTTCTTTTTCAAAAGAGTCCAAGCTAGCAAAGAGAATTTGTGTAAACCATGACTCAATGAAACTTAATTTATTTTACTAAATAAACAATATGTATTACGATGATTTCTTATTTCGATAAACAGCACTAATATTTAAGATTATATTATTAATAAAATCACTGGAAAATTGCAATCACAGTACTTAAAAATGCAACCAAGTTTGTGGATTTTTAACTTTTTATCGCTTAACTTAGCGACATAGTGTGCTGGCCACATCGCTCGACGAACCGACAGTTGATGGGGAAGAAAGGTTCTCAAGTGGCGACCGCGTACCGGAAAGCGCAGAGTAGGACGTCCCGCCATGCGATGGAAAGATGATCTCATGAAGGTCGCGGGCAACCGCTGGATCCAAATCGCTCAAGATAGTAATAGGTGGGCGCCTTTGGGGTAGGACTATATCCAGCAGTGGCTTTGATAGGCTGATGATGATGAAGCGACATAGAAATTTCTTCGTATTATTTCCAGAACTGGTATAACTTGGCCTGCCTCCCCGTATCAGATTATGCTTGACGTTTGGCACACCCTGCATATGCTTTTTTAACTCTCGACCATATATTGAGCTACAAAGGCTGTCTAAAAACACAATGTTCACATTTCAGGAACGCTTACAGTAGAAGAGGTGTACAAGGACAGAGACCAATTCGCGGGACTGGTGCGCGAGGTGGCGGCGCCAGACGTCGGCCGGATGGGCATCGAGATCCTGTCCTTCACGATCAAGGACGTGTACGATGACGTGCAGTACCTGGCCAGCCTGGGAAAGGCGCAGACGGCCATTGTCAAGCGGGACGCCGATATTGGTGTGGCGCAGGCCAACAGGGATGCCGGGATTCGAGTACGCTGTTTTTGTTTTTCTATCGCTTAGTATTAAATGTATAACAAGGTGGCGACAACAGAGCTTTGGTATCTTCGTTCCCAGCCTCATATCGATGAGACACCGTTCGATCCCTCAGTGGACTCTCCAACGACGGCTAAAGCCCAAGTTCGTATCTCATAGGACACGCCCTTTTATATGGAAATGATGACAAATGAGCAGGAGACTCACCTAGGATAATCGGTTCTCCGCCCATGGACACCCCTATCCCTTGAAAGGGTGCGTTGCTGGCATTGGCATTAAATGTCTTTGAGCCTGCCAGACCATTCTGGGCAGCAAAATTTAAAAGGAGTTGTAAATTGTCTTCAAGAACTGCATGATACATCTCATTAGACCGCACATCCTTCATCATTTCTCAGCCCTAGGACGTCCACTGCTGGATATAGGCCTCCCCTTCGGACCTCCATGCATACCTGTTTCAGGCGACCTGCATCTCTTTTACATATCAGATTAAAGCTTATCCAGTTCGAAGCCATTAATGATATAACTACCGAGTAATCATGATTACATCTATTTAATCAAAGAGGTTTAAATCGACAGCTTCAATAAGCTAAGGGTTCTTCAGTTCGTTTTAGGAATATTCATTGTGGTTCATGCACCTTGACCTAATTCGTATTTCTTTACTTTCGAAGTAGACTCAACAATCATTATAAAAGAATTACGTAAAGGAATTAGTGTGCGCGAATTTTTGCGATTGCACTTAAGATAAAAAATATAAAGAATAAAATATTTTTAAATATATTATCTATATATCATATTTAAAAATAATAATTATATGATATTTAATATTACAAGAATAGTTAAGTATTACACAATATTAAACAATTCTACATTTGATATAACATCGGTGATAATGCGGTAAGTAACAGATAAATAAAAAAATTATATAGAGTTGACATTTATTTATCTACACACATATAGTAATATCCAAGCGTATTACCAGTGTGTTTATCACTATTCCTAACGGCATCTAATATAATTGATAATTGTATAATGTACAGATTCTAATAAAGCAAGGCCAAATGTATCGCGAATTAGGGCCAATGTCGACTAACGTCATTACAGAGTTGGGTTATTGTTCATTGGGCCCTACATATAAGGTATCTTTTATAATACACTTTACTAAAGATAATTAAAAACGTTTCAAAGATATTTTAATACATAAATACGATAAATGAACATCAAAAGGCACATGAACTTTACATGCTTCCAAGTCAGCAGAATCTCAAACTTGAAACTTGAAGCGTAGGCTTCCGCTTGCGTCAATGTGCTTCGGACCTGCTTTTGGTCTGTATTCAAACCGATACTAATATGGATCGGCGACAAGTTCTTTCAAGGTCACCAAACCACGTGACCAAGCCTCAAGACCCTTTGCAAGTCAATTTACCATAATAAATTAGTTTATGTTATAATAAGTTTTCTTCATTAAAGTATTTTTTACAAAATTGTTGAATTTACTTTCTGTATTTTCTTATCTTCAAATGTAAACTGAACTATTATTATTTTTTCTGTAGGAAGCGGAATGCGAGAAAAACGCGATGGATGTCAAATACTCGATGGATACAAGGATAGAAGATAATTCGAGACTGTACAAACTGCAGAAGGCTCACTTTGATCAGGAAGTCAACACCGCTGTAAGTATTTGTTAATCTAATACGAAATATTCTCGTGTCACAGTTTTACTTACCATTCTCCTCCGAAACGGCTTGACCGATTTTTATGAAGTTTTGTATGCATATTGAGTAGGTCTGAGAATCGGCTAACAACACCTAAGATTTTAAAATGTTTTTCTATAATTTTATTTATTTCTATTTTTTGCCATCTTTTACTCATTTTTTATCGTCTACCATCATCCCTTATTTGTTAATAGGGATATTAGTCTTTGATAATATATGTGGCAAGACCA
>DWCF01006232.1:0-12773 GCA_018230265.1 Delias oraia
GCGACCTTTGTTAGATCGTCTTTCCATCGTGTGGCGGGACGTCCCACTCTGCGTTTTCCGGTGCGCGGTCGCTACTCCACGAGTGAGGATATAGGCCCTTAAAAATGCCGTAAATGACGTAAAAAGCCAAGTTGTCCATGGGCGGCGTGTGCTGTTACCACATAGGAGACCCACACATAGGACCTGCTCCGTTGTCCGCTATACTATAAATATATATGTAGTACCTACAGCATAAAATACTCCATAGAAATTTCTAGAACATTCTAGCACTTACCAGAACTTGGCCGATCGCTGTATCGCGTACAGTAAACCCACGCTGGCCATAAATTACCAGACTGGCTAGTGTCAGTGCTGGTAGAGCCACTGGATGACGACAAGGAGCAGGCTGAGTCCGGCCTCTTCGGTTCAGCGTTCGCTGCTTGACGTGCGCCATCTTTCTGACGCCATTTCTGTGTTCTTATGGCGTGACTACCGAAATCTGGTTGTAATATGTTGTTAATCGAAAATGGTATTGGGTTTCTGTCATCAATATGCACTTTAACATCTTCGAAGTATAACGGGCTTGCTGGTGGTGAGTTTTTAATTCTGTACTGTATTGTTGTACAGGTATATTGGTGGGTTGATCCCGGGACCACAGTTGGACGTAATTCTAACGCCATAATTACAGCACCGACGTGATTACGCGGCAAGAGCGCGCGGGCGACTGACGCGATATTATCACGCCCCGTTCGAATGCCACCAACCAATACTATGGGCGGAGCTATCTGTATCATCTGTCTCTTTTACACGTACGATGGTATCGCGTGCGTGATAGAGACACAACTGTTGGTTATTTGTAATTCAGTTGTGTGGCGTATCGATAGATTGTATTAGATTTGACAGTATTATTATTAGGACGCCATGTTGAAAACGTAGTTGCAACAAAAATTAAGTTGTTAAAAACTAGTTTTTTGTAATTAAAACATTATTGAATTATTCATTGCTTTGCGAAATCAATGATAATTGATGATAAAAATATAGTTATCTATCTGATAAACTAATCTAGGCTAATATTACGTAGAAATATTATTAAAACAATTTATAGTTTGTTAGTTATATCGTCAATGTCGGGTTTTTTTATGGAAATGGTGGCCATGGTTCACCCGTGGGAGACATGCTGAGGCATATGTGGACGCACTAATTGGGCCGGTTCGTCCGAAATGTTACCACAGGCACACAGAATACTCAACGTGAAACGGTAATTGTACTGTGAGTGAGGATATCGGAGGCCATTAAAAGCGACGCTAGAGTGGCGTCAGCATCACAACGCGGACTGTGGTACGATTGTATGGACAATCGTGCCTCATGGGTGCGACGGAATACTTACCATATAGGAGAGCCACCTGCTCCGTTGGCCGCTATACTATAAAAAAACCTGAAATACGAGGTTCTAATATAAGTTATAGGTATGAAAAAACTCATTAATTACAGTCATAAAAGGATGAGTTAATAGACATAAATTTTCACCAAGTTTTTCCAGTCGAGATGTCACCTGTCAATTGTCAGACGATAAAATTATACAACTCTGCCCGTTTAAGATCTTATTGCAGCTTTTATTTAAAAAAAATAACTTAATTACAAATAAATTCATGAATAAATCAATTTAAAACATGTATGTCGCTGAGTGAGTGAGGATTTGCGGTCCTCGAAAGTGCCGCTGAAGTAGCGTAAAAAGCCGGCAACACGGCTGTGTTCGCTTACCATATAAAAGATCAATCTTTTTTATATAGTACTTATAGCGTACAATGCAGCAGATGGGTCTCGGATAAGGTAAGAGATCACCGCCGTCCATCACCAAACGCGCCACAGTCCGCGCTTGCTGGGTTGCCGGCTTTTTACACCACCTAAGCGGCAAGGACCGTAAATCCTCGCTCACTGTGAAACACAGTACTAGTACTGTCTAGCACTGAGTATAATGTAAGCCCGATATCACTTCGGATGAGCCGGCAAATTAGATCGCATATGCTTCAGCATGGCTCTCCATGGTGAAATTATTTACACTTTGAACAAATAATAATCCCAAATAACAATTCCTACCTGTTTCTCAATCAATATTGTAATAATTTAGATACAAATCTCTAATTTAAATGGGCGTATTTACATCGCGAACAATGGCCGAAGGGAAAAAAAACATGGCGTCGCTAACGAGTTGACGCGCTGTCAAACTTTCCCGCCTGAACTGTCAATTGTCAATCGCCCCATTGTTTGGTAATATTTGTATTGTAATCTGTAACAATATAATTTGTATGACGAGAGATGTTTACATTTTGGCGCCGAAATTGTTTAAGAACAGCTAAAGTTAGATTTTTTAAATGGTATTGCGTATAATGACGCAGATGGGAATCCTCTGTGATTAAAACTAAACAAAACTCCTCAAAACTCGTTAAATCGTCACTCTTACCCATCAAAGAGGTTTCATCATCATCATCAACATCAGCCTATCGAGTCCACAGCTGGATATAGGCCTCCATCAGAGTAGTGTTGCCCAAATTCAGACATAGAGCGCAAGAGTCTTGCAGTCAGTCTTGCAAACTCAAGACCAAGACTGGCTAAGTCTGGTCTTGGTCTTGTGTTTGGGGAACACTAATAATAATACAAGTTTATTAGTAAAACTTTCATGACGTCACAAAAATGACTGTCCTGTTTTACCGACGTATTATAACTCAAAATTTATTAGTAAAATCTTCATGACGTCACATAAAGTGACCTGCTTTACCGACCTTGATATGAACGGCGTCGGTAAAGCAGAACTGAAATTCACACGAAATCCGTAATAAAAGCTAACGTATATAATAAATAATATTTAAGTAATTACGGCAGTGTAGACGGAAGGATATTTCTGTAACGACGCGTGTGGTCCTTAGGTGCGGGCTTAAGGCGAAGCTCGTCTGAGCTGGGGAGCAGGGTTTCTGCAGTACAGCGACGGAGCCGGTGGGTCTCCTATATGGTAAGAGAACGCCGCCGCCCGTGGACAGCCGCGCATTGATTGTGTTGCTGGCTGTTTACTCTTAAGCAGCTTAAGGAGCGTATATCCTCATTCACTCAAACACAGTACAAGTACCGTTGCACGCTGAGTATTCACGCGCGTGGTATCACTTCGGATAAATCGGCACAATTAGTGAAAAATTAGTAAAAATCAAATAAATTGTTTTCTTGTCAAAAATAAAAAACAAAGGAGAAAACAAAGAAACAAAGAAATAAATCAATATTATAATTGCATAAATTGTTAAAATATCTTTTAATAGCCTTTTTATGAAAATGATGGCAAAGAAAGAGCCTTATTCAGCACAAGCAGTCCAACGCTCATGGGCGATTAATTACAATATCTTTAATATCTAAGCACAAGCAGTCCAACGCACATGGGCGATTAATTACAATATCTTGAATATTTGAGAGAAAGCCTCGCCTTAACAACTCGTGCGCAACACAATTACGTAATCACTTAGCGCTCGCAACGATTATCGATCTATTTCACGCACTTCGTTAAACAAAAGTTCGTTGTTTTTAAACGGCACCTGAGGCCGGCAACACATCCGCGTCGTAGCTGACGGACAGCCCGAGTGCTTTAACAGGGTTACCACCAGTCCCGGTCCGAATGTACGACTGAAAGGGCTTGACAGTGGTCGGGCGAGTGTGTTATACTGTCGCATGGAAGAGCCATGCTGAAGCATATGCTGACGCACGAATTGGGCCGACTCACGAACCACGGGCTCATATACTCAGCGTGAAATGGTGCTTCTACTGTGAACTTAACTGCCTAAAAAGCCGGCAATACAACGCGGAGTGTGGCGAAGTTGGAAATGACCGGTGTTCCTTACCATTCACATCACCCTGCTCCGTCCGGCGTACGTCTCGCATATTTAACCGGCTAAAAGCCGACAACACAACAATTGACATTCTCGTCCACAGATAATACGATCCCATCCTCGCCTACGTTGTCGCGACAACACCCTCCTTTCCTGCATCGGTGAGCGGTGTTTATTTACAAAGGAGCCATTACACGAGTTTCTATTAGCTGAAGCATCCCTCGTAATAGATTATGAAAAATGCTTGTCGGGTTATAAAGTGTGGACATTTAGGGGCGAGGTGGGGTGACCATGCTCTCTTAACAGTTGGAGATAAAAACAAGTCTACCTAGTCATGGAGATCATCATTCCAGCCGTGTCCACTGCTGGACATAGGCCTCACTTTGACCTCCATACCTGTCGAAGGCGACCTGCATCCAGCGTCTTCCGGCGACCTTTTTAAGGTCGGGAGGTGTTGGGCTCAAATCGCAGCCCGGATATTTACAATTTATACCATACTCCATATCTGGAAGAGCTTGATTTTAATTGAATTGGTCCAATTTGTGATACCACGGGCTAACAAAATGCTTCTAATGTTTCGCTGAGTGCTTAAAAATGCCTCTTAAGGTCGTACGCGACCCAGCACGCGAGGGCTAAGACGTGGTTGATGGGCGGTAATCTCTTATCATATGACACCCACCTCCATTGTCCCTACTATAAAAAGGCATAGATCGCAGACGTCATATGCTGTCTGATGTGAAAAAATGTCCTAGAAAATTGTAAAGTGTATACACCAATGTGAACAGACAGATGTGACTACAAAGCTTCTAATATATAACCACGCGATGTTTGGTTTTGGGCGTTCACCTGTATTTACTTGCCAAAATCAATATCTATTATAAACGAGAAAGTGTGTTTGTCCATTTGTTTCTCCGTCTCCTATATGGCAGATCCCTGCCCATGGGCAACCGCGCCACAGTCCGCTCGATGTGTTGCGGGATTATTACGCTTAGCGGCTTTTGGGTGCTTCCGATATCCTCACTCACTGCGAACCTGCGAATATTTCACGCTGAGTATTCTGTTAGCCCGTGGTATCAATGATTAATATAGCGCATATATCAGACAGATGGAATATAATTTAATTAGAAATATCACTGAAGTGGGGAAAACATCCCATTTTCGAACCAATTTGGCTCGCGCTGCGAGTGTGTTAGAGTTATGGCAATCGCATTATGTGTGACCCAACCAGGGCGTCAGCATGGCTCTCCCACGGGTGAGACAGTGTTAAGGCACTCGCCCGTCATTGTCGAGCCCTTCCAGAGACCGAATAAATTATAATTTTCCGAACCGGGATTCGAACCCGATACCTCGCTGCGTGTTAGGTTCGAGGCAAAAGCATTTTAATGTAAAAACATTTGACATCACCGCGCCACAGATTGCTGTGTTGCCGGCTTTCTACTTTACAGTTTCAAAGGATATTCTCACTTAGAGAAACAGTATTCGCGCTGGTATTCTTTGAGCCCATGGTACCACTCACACAATAGGTGCATCATGGCTCTCTCACGGGTGAAGCCATTCCACAAACCGAAATTTTCACCAGTGGGAGAGCAATGCTGAAGCAAATGCGGACGAACTAACTGGGCCCGCTCGTTACGTGATACCAGGCTCACATAATCCGCGTGAAACGGAACTTGTACTTGCGCTGAGGATATCTGAAGTTGAGTGGCGTAAAAAGCCGGCCACACAGCGCGGACTGTGGCGCGGTTGTATGGGCGGTGTTCCCGAACCGCGCGAACCACCTGCTCCGTTCTCCGCTGTACTATTACAAATGTATATTTCGAACCAGATACCTCTCGCTTTGCGGTAGACTTAAAAGCAATTAATGCATTTCGAAAATATACAATCCAAAAATGCAATCTCGCGACCTTCTGAGGTACATTATGTATTAATTGAGGCTTTTTTTGAAAAAAAAAACCAAAAAAAGTTATTTCCTTCTAAGGGTCTGCATCTGAATCTATGGGAGTGTTAAACAAAAGATCTCGATAAAGGTCACTACATACTGTAGTAATATATTTTTTTAATATGGCGGACAACGGAGCAGGCGGGATCTCCTATATGGTAAGAGAACAGCGCCCATGGACAACTGCGCTACTGTACAGGCTCACATAACCAGCGCGAAACGGTACAATGATATAGGCCCTTAAAAATGCCTCTCAAGTGGCGTAAAAAGCTGGCAACACAACCAATGCGCGGATTGCGGCTCAGTTAATAGGGGATGGTGTTCTCTTACCGTATAAGAGACCCATCTGCTCCGTTGTCCGCTATATTATAAAAAATCCTCATTAGTACAGACCTCTGACAGTGTATAGGTCCCTTATGTCGGCTTCCTTAATCTTACCCCAAAATGTAATTAAAAAAATCAAAATGGCCGCCGGAAAAGGCAAAAAAGGGGCTCATTTCATGCGCTCACGCATCTATTTCCAATAGACAGAGACGGTGAAGTGTGTTAGAGGGAGTACGACAACTCTATGATAAATTTCATCTATATTTTGGTTCCGTATCTAATTTGAGCCAATTTGGGGTGCGTACCCAAAAGTGCTTACGATAGCGGACGACGGAGTATATGAGTCTCCTATATGGTAAAAGAACACCGCTGCCCATGGACAACAGTGCCAGTCCAAGTTGTGATGTTGTTTTTTACGCCGCCCAAGCGGCATTTTCAAAGGCCGTATATGAATCACTCAACGAAACACAGTACAAGTACCGATTCATGCTGTTTCTGTTAGCCCGTGGTATCACTTCCGAGTCCAAGTAGCCTTGCTGTATCAAATTTAATCTTAGTTGTGAGAACCATCATCCGTGGGAGAGCCGAGCTGAAGCATATGCGGACGCACTAGTTGGGCCGGCTATGTGATACCACAGAATATTCAGCGCGAAACGGTACTTGTACTGTGTTCGCGAGTGAGTGCGGATTTACGGCCCTTAAAAATGACACTTAAGTGTCGTAAAAAGCCACACAACGCGTGGAATGTGGCGCGATTTTCCATGGGCGTTGTTCTCTTCTGCACTGGAGGATGGGCAGCAGCGCCGTTCAGACTGCAGCAGATCTGCGATCACCAACCCGCCGCCAAGCGTGGTGAGTAAGGCAACAAATCCCATGTTTGGAAGTCTCGCCACACGATGGAAAGACGATCTCGTGAAGGTCGCGGGCGACCGCTCGATCCAGATCGTAATATGTAGAAGTACAAGCAGTGGACTTGATAGGCTCATGATGACCGTTGCTCTCTTACCATATAGGAGACCCACGTCCGTTGGCGCTATAGAATACATGACGTCCCAGGTTTCTGCGCCCGTGGGCGGAACCCCAAAAGGTATTTATCGTTTTGATAAACTTTAGTATGAGACCGTACGTGCTTGAGCTCCCGACATAAATTGATTTTACCTTTTTTCCCAAACAGTAAAAAAATGTTTATATTAACTTTTTAAAAACCGACAACACATTCGCTTCTATTTATAAGAATGTATCCATTCTTAGTGTTGCCCAAATTCAGTCGCACGACGCAACAATCTTGCAGTCAGATCGAGACCAAGAGCGCCTACTTCGTGCAAGACCACGACTGACCCAGCACGACTTACGCAAGAACAAGACTCTTGCTGCAAGAATAAGACCAAGACTTGGAGCGCAAGACCAAGACCAAGACTAGCTAAATCTGGTCTTGCATTTGGTTCTAAGGATGTGCCTTGAGTCTCACAAATCATATGATAAGGTTCGGTAGGGACCCGCTGGAAGCCGCTGCCGCCGGAAACAGAGGCGAGGTCATGTTCATGTGAGCTTCCGACCGTCGGCCGACGACCCGCAATGGCCCAAGCCGAGGTTCGTGTCACAGGAGACGCACATGCGCTGGCCGCGGCACAAACCAAATTCTCGACGAGCCAAAAACCTGCCTCTACAGCCCGCGAGAAGCTGTGAAGTCCTTACGCCTACAGCCGTAATCATTTGAAAAGTGTGTCTCATAGATAGGTTATAGGTTTATAACGAACCGAGAGGTATCAGGTTCGAATCGCGGTTCGTCATTACCATTTGAGCTGTAGGACGTCCACTGCTGGACATAGGCCTTCTAGTGTTGCCCAAATGCAAGGCTTAGCTTAGTCTTTCTCTTGCGCCAATACACTTGGTATTGGTCTTGGTGTTGCGCGCCCAGTTTGGTCTTGGTCTTATAGCAAGAGCCTTGAAATCACCTATTACGACTGCTATTTACTAAAGTTTACGTCATGCCTTAGAAAATCCCATCAGAATAGCGACATATTGAGCTTGAATTAGCACAGCGAAAGACCAACCGGATTTATAAATGTCTAAAAAAGACCAAAAATCACTGCCAAAAAAGCTACAAGACGCACTAGTCTCACAGGCTTAGTCTTGTTCCTGCCCGAGTCTTACACGGTCAGACTTGGTCTTGTTATAAGTAGGCGGTCTTGGTTTTGGTCTCGCATTTGGGCAACACTATATACTCCATGAATACCTGTCGGAGGCGACCTGCATCTGGCATCTCCGGCGACCTTTATAAGGTCGTCTGTCGAACTTTTTGGTTCGTTCGTATAGACTAATTTATTCGGTCTCTGGAAGGGCTTGACAGAGGCCGGGCGTATGTTTTAATACTGTCATTGAAATACAGCTTAAGCGGTGTAAAAAGCCAGCAACCCAGCACGCGTTGTCTGTCGCTGATCATGGGCGGCGTTCTCTTCCCATATAGGAGAACCACGCGCTTGTGGTCTGTGAAAAATGTATCGTACAGATACAGGGGAACTGTAGAAAATAAATAGTCCATAAACAATGATGGCATAAGCAAATGCCAGGGAACATTAAATTCGCATTACATGACGGCAAAATGGCGTCACAACCGTTTAATAAGACCACACACGCCGGACATTATTCCTAATAATTGTATTTCATTATAATTTCGCGCCAAAAAAACAATCTTTAATAGTGTACCAACAACTCAATTTATTGTTTGGCGTGGTGACGCCTCAGCGCGACATCACTCCGCCAATCGCGTGCGAGCATCGCACAATCCAAACGCAACAGCCAACATACACCCGGCTCGCTCACTCATATACACTTCCATGTATACCTATCTCTCTCACACAATCCGTGTAGCAAAAAGTATTTACGCCGCTGGAAATTATATTTTCTTTAATTATAATAAACCTATTCCTTTTTATTAACATGTATTGATCATAATCTTAATTAAAATTGCGATAATTCATGTTTATAGGTGTACTTTAAGTTGTACTGTATTAACATAATGATTAATTACACGGCATAATGAAAAACAATGTTATTTTAACGAGAAACAACACAGACCCGCTGAATTATAAAAGTCGCCAACTGAACGGCGTATTTGTGTCCAGAGCATCGAATATAAGACGCCTATCGTATTGGGATTAATCCCCGGTCCGATTTAAATTACCGTAATAATTTTTTTTATAGTCTAGAAGATTCTAGAGGAGTCTAGAGGAGCAGGTGGGTCTCTTATATGGTAAGAGAGCACTGTCCAATACCAACCGCGACATTGGTTGTGTTGTTGACCTTTTACGCCACTCAAGTGTCACGTAAGGGCCTCAGATATCCTCACTCTGCGAAAGTACAAGTCCCGTTTCCCGCTGGTTCTGTGAGCCTGGTATCAATTCGAACCGCCTCAATAAGTGCGTCCGCATATGCTTCAGCATGGCTTTAACACAGGTGAAATTTGTCACGTAATCCGTATTAAGCATATATTTTTTGAAATTCGCAATTTAATATAATTTCTCCGTGTTTCACAGTGACTAGACCTAGGAATGTATGATAGGTCTATTTCTGGTTAGACTATCCACCCATGGGCGGAGAACCGCTTGCCCAAGGTGATCATCATCATCAGATTATCAAGTCCACTGCTGGACATAGGCCTCCAAAGACGCCCTATTACGATCCTGAGCGATCTGGATCAAGCGGTTGCCCGCCTTCGTAAGATCGTCTTTCCATCGACGGGACGACCCAGTCCGCGATCCCCGGTACGCGGTCGCCACTCGAGGACCTTTCTTCCCCGTCACTAGCCCAAGATTGCCACCAGCGGTGTAAAAACCATCGCGTAAAGCAGTTGTCATGGAACAAAGAGTTTTTACACAAAGGAGTTTGCGTTCCAACGATTGGCCACGCTCCACAGTCTGTGGCCGAGCGACAATGCTGTCAAAATAGATGTCAATATTTTTGGCGGGATTCGCCACGCCCCGGGCGCTGGGCGCTCCTCGTGTGGCCGACGAGGTGCGTTTTCCGGGAACATCTCGCCAAAATTCCGACGTCCATTGTCGAACACGGCATCAATGAACTGATTTGTCACAGTCAATATTGTTACTGATTTACTGCGACATGTCTGTTCCATGGTATGACGGGCAACGGAGCAGCCGTCTCCTATATGTTAGAACACACGCCCATGGGCAATCGCGACAGTCCGCACAAGCTCGCTGGCTTTTTACGGGTTAAACTTTTACGGGCGATATCACTCACTCTGCGAAAGTACAAGTATCATTTCATGCTTAGTATTCTGTGAGCCCGTGGTATCACTTCGGATGAACTGGCCCATTTAGGGCGTCAGCATGACTCTCCCACGCGACAGTATTGTTTGGATTGGGATTCGAACCCGATACCAGCCGCTTCATGGTACACTTTTAAAATCATTGAGCTACGGCTCTGACAGTTAACTGATTTGTCACAGTCAATATTGTTACCGATATAGTATGACTTAGTCATGTTTTCTATGGTATGACGGGCAACGGAGCAATTGTGTCTCCTATATGGTAAGAGAACACCGTTACACAACCGTGCAACGCGCTTGCTGTGTTGCCGGCTTTTTAATCCACTTAAGCGACACTTAAGTGCCTCTAAGTGAAGGGGCTTACAGAATACTCAGCGTGAAAAGATGTGCTGTTTCGAAGAGTGAGTGAGGATATCAGAGATCTTTAAAGGTGCCGCTTAAGTGGAATAAAAAGCCGGCAACACAACAAAATCGCAGAGTGTGGTGAGGTTGTTCATAGGCGACGGTGTTCTTAAAAGAAACCCTATTAGATTTGTCTCCGCGGGTTTGTTAAAATTCTGTACGTACTTAATATACATCATTGTTCCTATGTAAAATAAAGATTTATTTCATTTAATCGCCAAAACACCGCCCATGAGCACACCATTTGTTATAGAACCCAAAAGCCCGCATGGTGCCACGGCGTCTATTGTGTACCTGTCAAAATATTTTCAAAACACGCCGCACCCATGTCCCTCGACATTAATTGCTTTCTCTTATGTTGACCGACTTTGAAAAATATATATTTTTCGACAATAATACAGTAAAACAACCTCAAAAAACCTAAAAAAACTCAAAAAACCTTAAAAAATCTCAAAAAACCTCAAAAATCTCAAAAAACTTCAAAAAACCTTCAAAAAATCCTCAAAAAATCTCTAAAAACCTCAAAAAAACTTCAAAAAAACCTCAAAAATCTCTAAAAATCTCAAAAAAATCTCAAAACATCTCAAAAAATCTCAAAAAAACTTCAAAAAAATCTCAAAAAACCTCAAAAAAGTAAAAAAAAAAGTTTTCATATGAAATTCGGAGGAATCGGGAGGAAATTGGACCTAAAAGGATAAAAGGTACTACGCTCATGGATATCTCCAGTACTTCGTGTGCAACGGGTGTGTTGGCGACCCTTTAGAATACTTTTTAACTCCAAGTCGTATTGCTTAGGATGTGTTTATTATAAGCTATGTCAGGAACGGTCTAGGTACAAAAAAACCTAGGTTTTTTGTATAGCGGACAACGGAGCAGGTGGGTCTCCTGTAGGGTAAGAGAACACCGCCGCCCATGAACAACCGCGACACAGTCCAGGGATCTGTTGCCGGCTTTTTACGCCACTTAAGCTGCATTTTTAAGGACCTCTGATATCCTCACTCACTCTGCGAAACACAGTACAGGTATTTCACGCTGAGTATTATGTGAGCCAGATAACACTTCGGACGCGCCGGCCCAAATAGTGCGCCCGCATATGCTTAAGCATGGCTATGTCGGGTGCGACAGTATCAACCCGACACCTCTCGCTTCATGGTAGACCTATTAAACCATTTAGCCGCGCGGCTCTCTAGGATATACCTGCGCCCCTAAAACAATCTTCTTACGTAAGCCAACACAGCGTGGATGTCCCATCGTAGCCCATGGGCGGTGATATCTTACTATCCTACTGTTCTTGGCTATGATCCGAGATAATTGTATCATTTGTATGTCCTAACACGTTCGCTGGTAATAGCGGCTCTGCGAACACAGCCATTATCGCATTAAAAGCGTTAGCAGTGTATGCATTGAGTGCAAATTTGCGGTTTTTTATGCTATAGCATAGAAGTTATCAGGTGGGTCTCTAAATTTATGGTTTTTCTGTGCTATAGCATAGAACGAATCAGGTGGGTCTCTAAATTTGTGGTTTTTCTGTGTTATAGCATAGAACGAACCAGGTGGGTTTGTAAATTTGTGGTTTTTCTGTGTTATAGCATAGGACGGACCAGATGAGTTTGTAAATTTGTGGTTTTTCTGTGCTATAGCATAGAACGAACCAGGTGGGTCTCTAAATTTGTTGTTTTTCTGTGCTATAGCATAGAACGGACCAGGTGGGTTTGTAAATTTGTGGTTTTTCTGTGTTATAGCATAGGACGGACCAGATGGGTTTGTAAATTTGTGTTTTTTTTTGTGCTATGGCATAGAACGAACCAGGTGGGTTTGTAAATTTGTGGTTTTTCTGTGCTATAGCATAGAACGGACCAGGTAAGTCTCTAGGTATATCTTATTTACACTCGTGGGAGAGTCAAGTTGAAGCATATGCCGGCTCGTCCAATGTGATACCGAGGGCTCATATAATACTCTGCGTGAAATTCTACTATGT
>DWCF01006233.1:0-12770 GCA_018230265.1 Delias oraia
TCGCCAGGTGCAAGGTCGTTGGGTGGCGGTAGCCGTGCTGCTGCCGGAGATTCTTCGCACCCCCTGCCCCGCCGAACACACAGCCGCTACCGTAACTGGGACTAGCGGGGCTGCCGGGAACTAGGGGCCGTACATTGTTTGTATTGGTCATAGGGGAGTTATTTGCCTTAATCACCACACTTGGCAGGCGGGTTGGTGATCGCAGAACATCTGTTGTACTCGAAAGGGCGCTGCTGCCTACCCTCCGGTGAAGTGTCCTTTAGTCGCTTCTTACGATATCCCATTAGGAAGACTGGGAGTTGTACTATTCTGATCCGGAAACCATACGGCAAATAACTCTTCTAGTAAAATCTTTAGCATTTTAACAGTCCGGCTAAAAAGTGCCGATTGTCATATTTCCGCTGGCCACTGGCTTTCGGACCCTTTTCGCGAAGACCTATCTGTCTTCGTGATGTTTATGGCACTGCTGCTGTTACGGCTGAATTGATTAACATTGTTTCGCCATATAAACTTGTGAGAATATAAATGACGGACAGCGGAGCAGTTTTCAAGTTGTACATCTCTCTTCGTCAAGTAAGTAAAACAGCCGGAGTGAGCTAGTACAGCTGGAAACTCGTTAACTATTCCCTACCGCTGAACCTCTATATGCACGGTATATCTGGCGCAATCATCTGGTTGGATCCCCTATTTGATTAAATGACTAGCGCGTTCATTGAATGACGACATTTCGTTGAATGACTAGAAATGAACAAGCGTCACTTTGTACAAGATTGTAATTTAGTTCATTTTTTTCCCACTGCGGCGTAGTAGTCGCCAAAACAAATATGGCGGCAAATAGCTCGCACTGTGTAGATATGTTTTTGATTAATTTTACTTTAAGTGAACTTTTCGTGATAAAATAGTGTGACAGAATGAGTTTAATTATTCCTAGCCTAACCTAAATATTTTTCGGCTCAGTTAACAACTAGGCTAAATGGCGTTGAACGTTACATTCAACAACTTGACGAGTTGTTCTTTAGTCATTCAACTGTCGTCATTTAATGAACGCACTAGTCATTCTATCAAATAGCGGATTCAATCAGATAACTGCGACAATCCAATTCATTAGACTTAGTATCTCAAACAAAATGTTATTTCCGTACGATAAGAATATTTTGAAATAATAGCAATAAAATTAGTTAATTATTTAGTTTTTGTAGAGCATTTAATATTATATAAATGAATGTGTACCATAAATCTAAGTCGAACCCTTTTACCCTTTACTCCACAAGCCGAAAAATATTCTTATAAACCGCACCTTTATAAGTTTTGGCAAACGAATCCTACATATCTCTCGAAATTCTCATTTCTCGAAAAACTCGAAAACTCATTATTTCTCATTTTTAGCATTTCCCTTGACATTCGAGATCCCACCGTAATCTTTGTGCACGCCTATGTGTACATCCTCATGGCAGGCCACACTGCACGAAGAGCAGATGGCGGATGAGGCCCAAAAGTACTACAGTGAGACCACGGAGTAGCAAGCGCAGCGTAGGACGTCCACACACAAGGTGGATAGACCTCATAAAGGTCCCACGGCTGAAATTGTGATGAAAACGATGTGTACCTGCGCGCGGCCCAAAAGAATCCAGCTGAATCGACCGGCTCCAGCAGTCGCGGAGTGGACGAGCCAAAGGCGAAGGCCGGCCTCGGCGCGGAGCGAGCCGCGCGGGCGCGCTCCAACCGCTCGGTGCGGTCGCGCTCTCGCTGCAGCAAGGCCTCCCGACGGGATATGGACGCCTCCCATATCGCTCGCTTACGCTCTTCTACCTGGAATTCACACCGTATAACGTCATTACATAACCGAACACATACACTGAACTGCGGCAAAGACTATTGGACGATCATTCTAGCAGATTTCTTTTTTGGGCGGCCCTTACAGTGAAAATTTTGCCGCGACTAGCGCAGGGGCGTCTCTTGAGACACGAACCTCGGCCTCGACCGTCGCGGGAAAGAAGCTCTAGCGACGTCACTGTTATTACGGTAGTACAAAGTTCACATCGCGGAAAACGTGGCGACCATTTTCTTTCTTTTATGAAAACGATGGCAAACGAGCAGGTGGCTCACCTAGGAAAGCGATGATCCGTGCATGGGCATCGTCAGCCCTTGTAGGGTCGCTGTCAGCCTTTTAGGAACAGGTATGCTATTTTTTTGATGGCCCCCAAGACGTATCAGTTTGGAAATACCTCTACAGGCAACTAAAACTTTTGCTGAGTCAGCAAATTGTAAGCACACGTATCGCTGCTTATTTTAATTTCTTTATATTATTCAGTAGCTTGTCGCTTTTGTTGTCTCCATGAGATATGTCTACGAAAATCAATGTTCATTGAATTATTAGCTTTTTTCAAAAAAAGTTTACACATTGTTAACAGAAGTCTGGCTCTCTTACCAATCTGTAGAATTTAATGGCGTTCATAACTCAACGATTTCCAAGCATTTTGATCCCAACCCAATTTTTCGTCTTTAGAAACTTTCTACTAATGCAGTTATCTTTCAAATAGTCAACATACTAAATGGTCTTAGTAGAGCCGACTTCACAGAGTAGACAAGACAACCTTTTGCTGAACGTAAACAGCACGAAACACGTACAACTCAGCCACCGCCGTGCAAGCCATGCTAGAGTTAGTTGCAGCGTGCATACGTAATTCATATATTTAGCACCGTTATTGAAAACAGTCGAAACACTTAATCTATTCTTCACTTAAAAACGCCAATCAACATGCCTCTTCTGAATTTCAAAGTGTTTCTCTCTTTGATACAGTTTTAATCAAATTAAATAATTTTCCATTTCCTGTCGCATCGGCGAAATGAGGATTTCCAAGTGATCAAGTTGAGTGATATTTGTAAGTGAAGGTTTGTGGCGTTTCCGTCTACGAATAAAATTTACAACAGTTGGGTTACACCTAGCACTCTCTTAACATTCAAAACAATTGGTTTTTTTTACCTTTTCATTGGACCGGCGGCGATTTTCAGAGGCCACCTCCTAAAACAAGTTTAATTTAGATGGTTGTCCAATTTTCATGCGTAAGCAGTTTTCTCATACTAATGACAAGGCTCTATCTACATTGTAACTCGTTTGGACGGCGAGTCTCTACATTTTACTCATTTTAATGAACAGAGTTCTCTTTCCTTATAAATAAATATCAATATCGAGAAGTGTCGTTTATTAAGTTAGGGAATTGTCACTTGAGCCCCTGTCCGAAAGAGGAATGTGCGGACCAGCACCTTTCGTGTTGCACGTTGGTTGACAATAACGGCCATACGTTGTAGTCTCATTTCATTGAAAAATAAAAACGATAAACTTTCACTGCCGCCTGTAACGAGCAATTGGAAAATAGTAGGCACGGCTTTCAAGCGTAACTTATTAGCATGACGATGAATGAACTGAGGAAATAGTTTTGGCTTGTCCACCAAAGGGGTAAACCACAAGAAATATAGCAGGAGATACGTTTATGTGAGAATCGTGTTAACATATATATTTAAACACTTGTAGGGTCTTAGAAGAATCCCAAAAGCTCCAAGTTTTATGCAATATGAAAATCACTCTTGCGACTATGTTAGTATGTGTCGCAAAGACAAAAATCTGTCTCTGATCTTGCAAGCTCACCCAAGCCACGCCACACGCCCTATTTACACGTCCGCGCTGGTGGTGACGTTTGTGGCAAGTGAATACAGTGCCTAGTGAACTCAGCCAGTTTACTATTATAGGTCACAAATTTTTATCTCATACCATCATACGTACGTAAGTCAATTGGAAATAGCTCTGACAGCTAATTTTATAATGCTACGCCTTGGGAATAAGGCGATCGCTCCAGGCACTTTGAGGAATTTATTAAAATTTGTTAAAATAAAATGTAATAAATTGTTCTTTATTTACACGACAAGCATTATGGTCTAACAAGAAATCTACCAAATCGATAACAGGCAATATTAATTGGGACTGCACCGGCAAACCGAAGCACGAATCTTTTTTATTCTTTGTCGGCTTTTACCGTCTCAAGTGTCGCATAACACTTCTAAGGGCCTCCCATGTCCTCCCCCACTCTGCGAAATACAGCACAAGTTCCGTTTCACGCTGAGTATTCTGTGAAGCTCAGCGGGTGGTCCGCGTAGTATGCATCTCGACGTATGCGAACCAAGCTGGCATTTCAAATACGCAGTGGAGCCACGCATTCCATATAAATATACAATGGTTTGAACATTGAATTAGTGCCATACAATGTAAGCCTCATTCCTCTATTATACCCCGCATGAAACGGTAGGCGTACTTGGAGGTACTTGTACTTGAGTACCTGAGTAGTGTACCTTAAAAATGCCGCGTAATCGGCGTGGCGACGTGGCGCAGTTGTCCATGGGCGATGGTGTTTTCTTGCCATACAGGACACCCACTTGCTCTATTATCAGCTATGCCATAAAATAAATCATTCCTCTAATATATGAACTATGTGCAGTCACACACATGTAAGTCTTTATATAAAAACCTAAAATATTTCAACGTTTTGGCAATGTATATTCGAAAATTGAGTTTTGATTTTTTTATAGTATAGCGGGTAAGAGATCACTGCGCTACATTACGCGCTTTGGATGTGTTGCCTGCTTTTTACGAGAATATATAAGTCACCGCACGTGACTGACACTACTGGGGACAACACAATCAAAGCGAGTGTAACGTCGTTGTCTATGGGCAGCGATGATTTCTTACCATAGAGGAGACAGGCCTGCTTCGTTGCCCGCAATACCACTAAAAATTGACACAACTTAAATAATTTCAGATATATTACAATTGTTAAAAGTTTACATTAAACTACAGATCGATAGTAAGAAACATAAGGACGATAGCTCAATCCGTCCGCGGTGAACGAGAAACTACTATCCTGCCGGAAGGGGCTATTTTCGTGTCTTATTAACTACGCAGTTTATAAATATTCCCGTGATGCCGGCACACGCCGCCTACGAGCGAAGGACTCCCTGGGACTCTTACTATATGCGAAGAATCCATTTATATTACACGAGGTGGCTACGCGCCCCGCTTTGTTGGGCCTTTGTAATTGTATGGCTCAAGCTGAACTTGGCCGAGCTTAGCTGCCATTGCGGCTAACCCTAACAAACGTCAGGTCTCGGTGGCGGCGCCATCTTGAGGCGTAACGGTGGCAGTGATAATATATATTTCAGATTTTACAAGCAAAACAAACAAAATATGTATTATAGGTAATTCAATTCTTTTATTAGGTATATAGCGGACAACAGATGTTAAGATGGTTGCCGGTTATTTACGTCGCATAAGCGGCAACCTAAATTAAAATAATGGCATGATGAGCTAGTGCTGTCACTTCGAGCGAGCCGGCACGTTCACTTTCAAAATTAAACTATACTATTCAGAGGAGATGGTAAAAAATGAAAGATGATCCAATTAAGGTCGCGGGCAATCGCTGGATCCAGATCGCTCAAAATTGCAATAGGTGGACTTCAGGCACCAAGATTCAGCCAGGAGACGTAACTACACGAGATAGACTTAAATACGCAAATGTAGAGCATTCGACAACCGCATGCGCCCGCGCAGATCTCACGCGTCTCTCAGCGTGACCCCGTAATTGTCTTATGTAACCAGGTCACCTGGTGCTTTATCGTTCTATTAATTGCAACTAGCTTTGAATATAGATACGCACGTAGCACGCTCTTATATAACATTCATATCAACTATCGACTACAAGTGCCGCAAACGAACTCTCAGCTAAAACATTCGAAACTTTACAATGGAAATAGGGTCCCAAAATCGGAAGATATGGATTTTCCAACGTGTCTGCGCTAAAGTATTATCAACTCAAAAAATAAATCTAATATATACTTAATTTGTATACTATACCTATAAAGAAAACTCACCCTAAAAAACGAAATAAGCCTTTGTACTTTATGATTCAATAACAAACTTACTTTCAAAAGACCAAAAACTATATTTCTATTTTTTATATAATACCGGTGGCGAAAAGAGCAGCGGTCCTCCGCCAATGCACACCTCTAGCTCTCGCAGAGCCGCGGGAGTGATTGAATAGTAATCTTGCGTATATTTTAGGATACCTATAGGTACTAAAGTATTTATAAGACCAATCTTTAATCACACTTAGTCTAGAAATATGTCGATGTTAGTTCCCTCAGCATCAATCGCATTTTTGGCGGGGAATGTTTTAGCTGCAGCTGAGTTTCACATCGAACCTCGATGTTTGTCGTTCTACAACTAAGCATTTTTCAAGGACAGAAGAACAAATGAATTTAAGATACCGCGTATTTAGAAGTTCAGCGGAAGGGAATGGCTCTTTTTCCCCTCAATGAAGATTGCGATTAAGAACTCCCAGTGATCGAGATGTATTAATGCAATGAAAGGATGTGTAGTCTAAAAGTTTCAGAGTAATTGTATACAAATCATGCTGAATGGAGAGTTTTGACCTTAAAAATTGGATTCGTGCCAGCCAATAATATATGCCCGGCTGAATTACGTAATCGCTAACAATTTTTCCTAGGAAACGTACGAGTGTTACAAATTAAAATCACGACTCTAGACCCGAAACGCTCCGTCACTTTCTGGCTAACGGAATATTATTATTATTTTTAACTGTATAGCGGACAAGGGAGCAGGTGGTCTCCTATATGATGAGAGAACGCCGCCGCGCAAGGAAAAGCGCGCCGGCCACTTGGCTACGGTACGCTTGCCAAACACGAACAAAGCAATGATTTTAAACATAAGCTAGGTTTTCGCTCATAGACACCCGTAGCCACCCATAGACCACAGAGCCGCGGAAGCGTTGCCGGCTTTGGAGTCCATTCTCGTAGTTCGATAAAAAGGCTACCACCTATTATTGAGCCACAGATATATGTAATATATATAAACAAGACATTGTCAGCGAGCGATGGAAGCCGACCTTCGACAAACAAGAGCACGATGAAGTTCTACATTTATGTGGTACAAATTGTATTTTATACGGCAACGAAGCAAGCGGATCTCCTCTATGGCAGGAGATCAGCGCCGCCTAAGGACGCCCACGCTACATTTCACCCTTTCTTTCTTTGTGTTAAGGTTATGCTTTAAACTTGGTGGGCGTCCATTATTCTCACTCGACGAAGAAACAGTTTCAAACTTGCATTCGGTGTACCCGTGGTAACTGTACGTCCTATTCTTCACCATTTTAAGGCTTTTAATGGAGTCTTTTCGAGCGCGTTCAATTCGTGTTCAGCCAGTTACTGCACATTGAAAATAGAACCTGCGAATGACGTACACTAATTACCATAATAGCGTCGCCTTTGCATTGACCAACGCGTTACCGTGACATCATTGCAAGGACAATGTTACGCAAGGCGCCTCATCCATAGTCTATCATTACCTGTTTAGTATTTTAGCATCCATCTTCTCTGCTGAAGCATAGGCTGACGCACAAATGGGGCTCGTCTAAGCCTAAGGTGAACGGTACTTGTGGCGAGTGAGGATATCGGAGGTCTAAACTACTAGAGAGCGGATTGTGACGCGCTTGTCAATAAGCGACGGTCGGACAATGTGGCGGCCTCTACTATGGTGAGCCATATTAGAGAACCCGCCTACTACTACTACCCGCCGCTATGCCATAAAAAAGTCTTAACCCATCTCTCTCTTGAGAGAGGTAATATGCGACTCGGTACTCCGGAGTGAAATACCCGAACTGCACCTCACGGCGGCAACCTCATGGCACCAGCCCGTATAATTTGCACCGTCTTCAGTGTCCCCTTGAACCTTTCGGCCCAAGAGGCGCCCGCGAGGGTCGCACAGGTCAACCCAAGTAGCCCAGAGCATTCAGCGTCCTGCGTATTGATGCACAGAATTCCACAGTCAGCCTAAGTTTCCCCACACCATTAGATTGACTCACCAAACATGCATTAAAGACACCCGCGCTCCGAATACATTACAAATAATCGACACATTTGGACTGGGTTGGAACCCGATCACCATTAGCCATCCACTTAGCCATGAGGCTCTCAAATATAACAATACTAGGCACAATGCGAGGCACTAATTGGGTTCTCTTTTGACGTTTTGTGAATGAGTGATGATACCGGACAGAAAATCTGATAGCACAACCAAAAGCCCGGAAGTCGGGTGTTCATGCGAGGCTGATGTCAGAATATCAGTCCGTCCCAGGATAAAATAAACAAGATGGTTTCCTTTGTGTATTAGTAAGATTACAATAAACAATCAGTATCAGACGCAATGATCTGGAATATTTTATATGCGTTCAAGATGATAAAGTACGCCACTTATAAGGCGACTAGACAGAATACTCAGCGTGGTAGTAACAATGGTAGTGTTCCTTGAAACTGTATTTGCACTATTTTTCGATGAGAGACTGAGGATATCGGAGGCCCTTAAAAATTGACTCGACTTGAAAGAGACTTGCTCGGTTGTACGCTATATAATAAACAAAGCACTGAGACAAACAAAATCGAAGGTATAAAAACTTACCTATAAAAATCAATCAGAAGCAATACATATAAATACCTCCGTTCGTACTAAGCTAGAGCTTTTGCTACAAAACCTACCATATTGTAACATCCGTAAGCGTCGCAGAACACCTAAAAACAATTCAGAACTAGTTTGTTTTGAAAAACAATATCGATCCACTTAATCTAATCATACATTCAAAATTATCTCCCGATAAGATATTTATAATACTTTGATATCGAGTCTCAATATTTCCTACAATATTAAAAACTCAATTACGTTATAATCAAATTTGTATTTTTTTATATAAATCGGGAGCCAAACGAGATAAGGGTTTATAATGTGATAAGTGATCCACCCCGCCCATGGACAATTTATTCCGACAAATTAATTTTAACGTTGCTTGCACTCTAAATAATATTTTGAACGTTCTGTAACTTTTTCATCGGTGGGAGAGCAATGCCAGGCTCAACATAAGTGGTTCACCGATCATGGATACTCTTAATCACAGTAGAACGGCAGGTTTAGGTTTTTATTTTAAAAGCCGGCACTTTTCAGCTGTTTTTAAGGTGCCCAAGACACATCAGCTTGAAAAGAAAAACTCACCTAAACAGGCAGCTGATTCTAGCTAGAGTGATGGTGATGGTGATGGTGCGGGGCTCAAAACGCCTAAAAACCAAGTTATCTTTATCGGCCAAACAAAGCCTTAGAACAGTCAGGCCCTAAGTCTAAAAAGCACTGCGAATCAGCGTCGCATCCCCATTGCAGTTCGACTGAATGGCACGCTCCAATTATTACGTTTCGAAGACTGCAAATGGTACTTACCACTATACACTTTCATGCTCAGAAATTCATTAATTGAGATATGTTTAGACCGCGCTCCTTGCTTCGGACTAGAGGCTGTGTGGACCTCGCGTCGCTCAGGATTCGCATGGGCTTTTAATCATCAACAATTAATTAGACATCTTATCTAGAACGCCACCCTCCCTATTTTATTTTGTATACAAAGATGCTACATACTATGGTACTAACTCATGATGGCCATCGGTGAAGTGCGACGTGGTTATACAGACAGACATACAACTTGCTCCACTTTCCGGGGTGAATTGAAAGAGGCTCGCTCGATATTAAAAAGGATTACAACAGCCGACGCCAAGTAATATTATTTAAGTTACCGCTACGTTCCACTAAGCCGTCGATGTTTTATTTTCCTTTCAGTCAAGAAATCTAAACCGCAGATATATCTGAGCGGTGCCTTAGGCAACCGAGAGAACACTTCGATTCGAAAAAGTCGTTCTCCATTCATTAGCACTACTTTAAAAAATTTAGAAATGTCGTCGAGTTAATGAATTTCTCATGTATTTAACCGGGTTCGCACCCTGGTTTCAATGTAAAAATGCATAATTTATTCGGTCTTTGAAAGGCCTTGACAGTGGCTGGGTGAGTTTCTTAACACTGTCTTACCGTAAGAGATCCATGCTGACGCACTAATTGGGGCGTCTCTTGCAGAGTGATATCACGGGCTCTCTGAAACCCAGCGTAAAATCGAACTTGTATTGTTTCACTGAGTTAAATGAACTCACGCCGCTTAAGCAGCGTAAAAAAGGTCAGCAACCCAACAAAACCTCGAATTGTTGTGAGGTTATCAACGGGCGCTAGTGAACACTTACTATAGAGACCCGGTAGCCCCGTTATATCACAAAAAAGTGTAATTGAATGACGGTAGTGCGAATCACTTTGTCATCGATACTAGATAAATTTTTTTTGGCTGGCGTCGCGGGCAACGGAGCAGATGAATCTCCTATATATCTTTCACTGCCCACTGTCCGCGCTTTTGTTTGTGTTGCCGTCTTTTTACGCTGATAAGCGGTATTTTCAAAGGCTTCCGATATCCTCATTCAGCGAAACAGTACAAGAACCAATATAGAATTGGTCATATGTATATGGATTTTGTTTCGTGAAGTTTTAATAGAGCAAGGAATGCAGCAATAGTTGAGACTGGGAAGTATGCAGGCGTCTACGTAAGAGGTCAGCTATGCGGCACGGGTAAGCCTTGGCAGACTATATACCCACCGATCATTTGTTTCTTTTATGACAACAGGGAAGCAAACGAATAGGAGTTTCGCCTAGGATAAGCGCTCCTCCGCTCGTGGACACCCTCAGCTCTTGCAAAGCCGCGGGCGCGTTGCCAGTTCGGAAATACTTGTGCAGGGTCCTGTTTAAATAGAGTGGAGGTGCATAGTGGATTTCAATGGTTTCATTTACATAATAATCTATTGCAATTCTGCCTTCGCGTTTTCACTAAATGAGTAGGGTAGGCTTCTAAAGTAGAGCCTCAATCACAACTAACCTAAGAATTCCAAAAATTAATATTCAATTCGGTTCCGATGAAGGCTTCGTCGGCTTTTGTTTGCAAAATAAAATGCAAAACCGGCGAACGAAATTTCGATGCTGTAGGATTCTGCGGAAGAACTGTGTTCCCGTTTATCATTTTCTCAAATAAGCGGTTGCATTTCCCCATTTTACATCTATTTTTTATTCATAGGAGAGCCGCGTAGCTACGTGGTTTTATAAGCCTACCATGAAGCCAGGGGTAACGGGTAACACCCTTCTTGCTAGGTCATTTTTGGTAAGTTAAACTCTGGGAAACATTGCTGGCGTTTAGTAGGGATCCCTATTTTTTTAAATACAATATAATATGTTCGGCAAAATTGTAGTGCCTACTTTGTTTAATTCTATATTCGCAATAGTTTTCGCAGCAGACACGATATAAAGATTTATCAGAACAGTGTTTACACCTTGGGTTGAAATTGAAAAACACTATTGATTTTTTTTATAGGATCTCCTAATTAAGGCTCTTAAGTAAGGCTTGAAGTGCGAGCGAGAGCGCGGAACGAGCGACAGAGAAGCACAATCGGCCTTTGCGTGCGGCAGCGTTCGGCAGCGTGCGACATCCGTCTCTCTCCTATTTGCGTGAGCGATGCGTCTGCGTGGACAGCTGCTATGCTATAATACATTTACATGTTTTGATCGAGTATCATGTGCAGTGAAAGGTGAATGTGGCGTCAATTGTTTATAGCAACGCTACTTACAGCGATAAAGGTAATGATTCTTTTGATATTCATTATATATTCAGTGATATATTGTCGAATATTCGTGCTTTCATTATTAAAATGAATAGCATCGGTCTGCTAGTGCAGCAGTTGAAGGTTATGCTATAATTGACAAAATTAAAACAATAACTTAACAGAACTATTTCACGTTGAGTAAAAAACCGATGGCTTTACTATTCAATCGAAATAATTATCGAGCGTAGCTACGATTAAAAAAAAATAAAATATCAATATTAAATCTTCCACATATCACAACACCGTGTCTGAAAAGGCAGGTTGGACCAGCCATCCGTCAAAGGGAACATTATCTTCTATATCAAACACATTGAGGCGGGCTTTTTAAAAACTGCTGCCATTGGCAGAAGGATATCCCTATATGATAATTTCTAAAATAGATGTCGCTGATGGGTTAGTAAATGGATCTATTGGTGTCTTGCGACATATCGAACGTCAGCAGTCAAATGTAGATGACAATTCTGCAGAAGCAGGACCATCGACCAGTAAAACTTCGCCAGCAGCTAGAGAAGATATTGTTACTTTATGGTTCGAGTTTCCAGAAGAAACAAAAGGAACCACAGCCAAATTTAAATGTCGACCTCACATGCAAAGCAAGCCTAATACTTTGTCTACAAACTGGGTAGCAGTTTATAAGAAAATAGTAAACATTACACTAACAAAAACTATAAGATGCAAACGAAAACAGTTTTGTTGCGTTCCTGCTTGTACCATCACTATTCACGAGTCATCTTTGCTGTCATTGTTTATCAATAGTCATCCAAGCCACCGCAACAGTTGGTGTACGTGGCGCGAGTCGCGAGTCGGGTACCAAGTGTAGAAGGCTTGCATATTATCACCGAACAAGATGCTAAATTTCGGTTTAAACACGGGCGGGAGGGAAACGATTCACAGACAACAAGAGATATCCGGAACGAATACATTCGGCTTCGTGGACACACTTCGAACAATCACTGACAATGCAATCAAATTCTGTAATGACTCAAACAATGCTGGACAAACTTTAATAACGAACCTTAATTCACAGAGTTTGCCTGCTCACTATGCAGATATTGAAAAAGACACTGATTCCAAGGTCTCATTATTTGATTCTGACTGAAACGTGGATTCGTGACAATTGTGATCCAATTTCAATTGAAAAT
>DWCF01006234.1:0-12768 GCA_018230265.1 Delias oraia
AGGTATTCATGGAAGTCCAAGGGGGAGGCCTATGTCCAGCAGTGGACGTCTTACGGCTGAAATGATGATGATGATGAAGTTAGGGAGAACTTGAGATGGATATTCCAGGTGTTTAACTCTTCAAAAACCTTACTTAAATCATTCACTAAGACAATAAATAATACTATATGTCATATTTATAATACTTTTAAATGATCAATTGAATTTTGTGTCACCTACATATAATCCGTCGAAACTTTAGGCGAACAAAATAAATTTAAACTACATAAAAATTGTGTTATATTAAAATCACATCAATATTTTGTGTAAATAGAAAAAATACTTCAAGTTTATTCTTTGGTTTTGCCAAATCTTTATTTATATACTGAATTATTTTTTTATTTATATACTGAACTGATAATTTTAGTCTGTACTGGTAACTTTAATAATATATAAATCCAAAGAAAACTTTTTATATCTGGAAGAATCGTTTTGAAACAAGTTGACTTACTAATTGGGCCCACTTATCCGTTGTGATACCATTAGGACACAGAATACCAGCTTGAAAAGTTTCTTGAACTGTACTTTGACAGCGTAAGAATATACATACTTCCCATCAAATTATCAGCTTCAGCATTGTATAAAACCAGCAACGTAACCAAAAATGGTGATCTCTTACCAACAGCTCTACCGTCTTGACCCGCTGTATGCCATTTCACAAAAAAAAACATTTTTCCTCAAGTATAACACAACGTGAATCATCTCGACAATCGGATTATTGCGTAATAAGCTTTCTATTGGATTAATGTGCGGCATGTCATGGAAATCGGAGGTTTCGGGCGAACGTCAAAGGCATCAGGCAAATCACGCGGAAATTGCTTCATGTCGTATGTAACTTCGTGACATTGGCGGCACTTGTTGAAAAAGTAGAGAACAATTTTACCTTACACTTGGTTCCGTAACATTTGTATAACTTTCATTAGTTTTTCACATAAATGATAGAAATCAAATTAAAATCTTTATTTCACCCATGAGAGAGCCATATTGAGGTATATGCTAACGCAAAGTGATATAAAAATTACACTAAGCATACTTACTGTGAAACGGTATTTCTACTGTGTTTTATGGAGTAAATGAGGATATCGGAGACCCTTGAAATAAAGCTTAAGCAGCATCAAATGTCAGCAACATAACTGGCTTGTTATTTCTATATCAATATGGGGGTCTTAAAAAAAGCGAAAAAAGTGAACCTGAAATTCAGCGGATGAGCTATGGGCATCCATGGGTGGAAAACCTCATGATACAAACTTAACCTAGATGATCCAACTGTACATTTACCTACCCGTTTTCATAAAAATATACTCTTTATAAAGGGTTAATATATAGTATATGATATAAAATGTTTCGTAAAAAATTATTATACGAAAAAATATTTATACTACAATAAAATATATAAATAAATGAACGTTAAAATTACATCCATATCATACGTTCGTAGCACGCGAGGAACCCCAACTCTGCCTGTCTTTTGGGGCCTTTAAAAAGCAATAACATTACGTCACAAGACGCTTCCCGAGAACAGGAAAAGTGAATTTGTCCTCGACAGCCTGAGTTGTGAACTTTAATATAGATTTACGAGGCTCCGATTTATATTTCTCTATTGAGCTTCAAGAACCGACTCGTTTCAAGAGCCGTATTATTATTTACTAGCAGCCGCCTCCGAGCGCGCGTGAAAATTTGAAAAACACACAGCAGATATGTATTCTCCCAAGATGGAAGGCCTTCTAATGTTTTTATTGTTGCTTTAGTAATGGAATGTATTTTAGAGTTATATATTATAAAGAATTTATTATAATGAGTTTGTTTTTAAAAATCAAATGTTCAATCCAATTTCTCCTATATCAAATTCATTCTATTTATACAGCCGACAAAGAATGTGTCTTTTTATGATAATAGGTCGCCGCCTTCTTTATATAAAAGCGGTTTAATTCATGCTTTGGTTGTGTTGCTGACCTTTTACGCTTAAGTAGTACAATAAAGTCGGTCCAATCATTGCGTTAGAATGGCTCTCTCATGGGAAAACCAGTGTTAACATAATCGTCCGGCCACTAGCTGGCTTTTCGACAATGACGCTAATCGCATTGGAAATATGGCTATCGCACAAGGCATTTTCAGGAAATCTGTTAAAATAAATTATATATTCTAGACAGTTTCACTGAGTTGGTTTCGCGGGTTCTTCTCAGATGTGTGATGGGTAAGCATGGAACCGGTAGACTTGAAAAACAACTGATTGTGTAATCCTAATTGATAAATTATATTATTATTTTTTTAATTTGTTATTTCATAGACGAAATACATACATAAATTAAATTATAAATTATTTTCAGATCAGTGGTAGAACGTAATATCCACAATGTCACGGTAGTTTCCAAGGCTGTTCAGCGAAAAGGCTCTTAAAAGCAAGACCTATCAAATTTTCTCGCGGTTGAAATTTCCGGCTTCAATAGTCGCGTAACTCACGCGAGTTGGAGAAATTTCGAAAATTCTTATATTAAAGTACTTTCATAAAACATCATACAATTTTGTTGAGTAGTCTTCAACAATAGTTTGTAGCACAAAAGCGCTGAAGAAGCACTCTTAAGCGGTTTAAAGTATTTTCTATTATTGTTAAATGTACATTAAAGCCCTATATTTCTGATATTCACTAGAATGGGATATTATTGTCTTATCCTATATCCGACTCGTATATAATAATAAAACCATTTTCTCGCACGGGTAAAATTTATGCTTTAATTAAATCATAAATAAGTTTAAAAAAATGCCGCAACCTTTCAATGCGACTTTAAACCTGTATGTCAACCTTCCAACCATAGATTTTTGGGTTTAAGAAAAAGTAAACTTATACAGAGAGCGAACCTATCTCTCATAATCCACCAACGCACTCGCAGCCCAGCAGGGCCTGGGCGTATCAATGAGTGTAGAAGCGTTTATCCTAGGTAAGCCTCTTGCTTGTATGCCTCCATTTACATAAAAACTATACAAAAGTTACTTAAATAAAAACAAGATAAAAAGCAGAACCTATTTATGAACTTAATTATATAATCATCATTTCAGCCTTAAGACGTCCACTGCTGGACATAGGCCTCCCCCTTGGACTTCCATGAATACCTGTCGGAGGCGACCTGCATCCAGCGTCTTCCGGCGACCTTTATACGGTTGTCTGTCCATCTTGTGGGTGGAGTTCCCATTCTGAGTTTGCCGGTCCGTGATCTCCACTCCTAACACTTTTCGGCCCCATCGGCCATCCGCTCTACGTGAGATGTGGCCTGCCCATTGCTACTTAAGCTTACTAATTCGTTTAATTAAATAATATAATATTTACATCATATTATATATTTATTTTGTGAGCGCGCGCGTAATTGCTTGTGTCTGCTTCCGTTTGTAATGCTATACTCAACGCTGTATGGTGATTTCTTTGAAAGCCTTTAGCAGCTTCTATAATGTTTTAATGCTGTTGAAGCCAAACCGTTACCAACTTTGTTTTGTATGAAACCTGCGTGTTGTTATCAGCTCACAGCAGAATAATCGATGCATTAAGTTGTAACTCCAATAAAACAATTAAATAAATAATTTTATATTATATCATAGTATTTTTTAGAAAAAAAACTTATAAAATAGGTTTTATTAATTTAAATTGTTCTATATTAAAAATAAAACAATTGCAAAAACAAAGAGGCATAAATGCTGAAGGTTCATCTAAATAAGTGGCGTATTAAAAAATGATCCTACTTCAAGTTAGCAGGCTAGCTTTGATTTTCCTCCAAAAGGTAAACAATAAATCGTGAATAAATATTTTAAATAGTTAAAATATTTCAATTTTATTATTATGAGTCTCGTAGGTAGTACCAAAGTAGTTTTTTGAGTCTACCATGAAGTGAGAGGTATCAGGGTAGATCCCCGGTTCAAATATATAAAAATTATAGCTTTTTCCATCTTTGTAAGGGCTAAAATATGGTCAGACGAATGTCTTAATGCTAACGCACTAATTGGGCCAAGTCGACCATAATTTTACAATAGACTCATAGAAAACCCGAGTGAACCAGTACTGTATTTCGACCATAATTTTACAATAGACTCATAGAAAACCCGAGTGAACCAGTACTGTATTTCGACCATAATTTTACAATAGACTCATAGAAAACCCGAGTGAACCAGTACTGTATTTCGACCATAATGTTACAATAGACTCATAGAAAACCCGAGTGAACCAGTACTGTATTTCGCTAAGTGAGTGAGGATATCTGAGGCCCATGAAACCGCTCAAGCGGTACAACCAAAGACAGGATTGTGGCACAGCTGTCCATGGGTGACGGTCATCTCTTACCATATATACCCGTCTGCTTCATTACCTGTTATGCCATGAAAATAAATTTATTACCTCAATGAATGTCCAGTGAGCGTCGTACCTTTTAATCGTAGTCAGTTTAGTAAGAGGCTTACAGACTCGACTGAGTTATTGTATTCGTATCGAAACTGGCGTACCTTACCCCATTTAAAGCTTCATAATATTGCCCATCAATTAAATAAATTATACAGGAATCAGATTTTATGCCGTAGCGTTTCAACAAATTTTCGTAACACTTCTACGCTGCATGCTACGATGTAGACCTTGTTGACACAAGTTCAGCTGCGACAAGTTTAACAATTCCAAAATGTCTCACAAACTGTATCTGCTTTCTTTTAAATATTTCAGAACCGAGAATTTTTAAGAACAATTAACATAGTTTAAAAACAGAAATTGTATGTTACTGTTAATACAAATACAAAACAAACAGATGATAATAGTTTGTACCTCGCGTAGATATTTTTTTTAAAGAAAAGCAGAGATTTATTTATAAAATAGAATACTTAATGTATGTTCTAAATTTTAGAAAAGCTGATGCGAAGTTACTTGGCTTTTAGTTTTTTATTTTAAGTAATGATTTTTAATATTACAATTCATAATTCTATTACTATTTTTATACATTTAGTTTTTTATAATGGACAACGGTGCTGGTGGGTCTACTATATGGTAAGGAAACACCGTTGCCCATGGTCAACCGCGCCACAGTCCGCGCATTGGTTGTGTTGCCGACTTTTAACGCCACTTTAAGTCATTTTAAGGGCCTTCGAAATCCTCACTCAATCTGCGAGACACAGTACAAGCAACGTACTATCGCTGAGTATTATGTGTTTATTAATAAGATTAATACAACTTTATTTGTATCTTTATTAAGATAAATTATACCTACCCTAATGACCATGAATGAAGGCTATGGCTTTAGAGTACACAAGAGAAGAAAATAAGTTTCTTTAATCTGTACAGCTGGTAATTTTATAAAATTGACTTTAAATGTTGTTTTTCTATTTAATAGGTGAGATGTGTTATGTAATAATCGTGTTTTATATAATTCCTTCTAAAGAACACACACTGTAATAAAATTTCTATTTAGAGAACTTTTAATTTATTAGAATACTTAGTTACTTAGTTAGAATAGTTACTTAAATATTTATAGTTTTAATTCACATTACATTCCGTAAGAAAATCAGTTTTATATTATTGCTTACAGCTTGTCCAGAGTGGAAATCCTAAACACACGGAATACTAGCGTAAAATATTGTGTTTTGTTTCGCTAACTTAGTATAAATATATCCACTAATTGATACTACTATGGCAGTGTACAAAGTCAGCAATACAAACAAATCTCGGATTATTATACTTTCGGATGGCCCATGGGCATCATTTTCGTGGCGTATACCGTTGTTTATCTTGTTTTTTAAAACATCGTTATACATTTATGAAACTTTCAAATGACTTTCCGCTTCAATTCACGTGTTCCGTCAAGTCTGGCGTGTGGTTTCAGAATTTTGATCCTTAGAGCAGTTCCATGTTGACTCCTTTCTACACTTTAGCTTAACCATACGCTTGACTTGGCTCGTCAATAGGGCTGAGACTATTTCAGAAGCTATGAAAGTTTTAACATAACAAAATAATACATTATTTTAAGATAAAGTCACAATATGGGAGCTACTGGTGATGAAGTAATGCTAAAGCATTATACCACGGGCTTACAGAATCATCACCGTGAAACGATAGTTGTACTTAAAACGGTACTTTGATATGTGAGTAAGGATATCCATAATATATATATTAGGAGACCCATTAAAAGTGCTATTTCAGATACCACGGGCTCACTGAATTACATTGTGAAACAATTCCTTTTTGCTGAGTGAGTGAGGATAACGGAGGCCTTTAAATTATGTTACTTAAGCGGCGTAAGCAGCCTAAAACACAACCAAAGTGGCACGGTTGTCCATAAGCAGAAGTGTTCTCTTACCATATAGCAGACCTACCGGCTCCGTTGTCCGCTATACCATAAAAAACATAAAATAGAATTCTTGTGTACTTAAATAAAAAGAACTACTAAAACCTACTACAATATAATCTTACTATAAAATTAAACTTCTTAATAGAATATCATTAATAATTTATCCATTGTCACTTATCTTTTTGCCACTAAAAATAATATCACGTGTTCTTTCTATGTATTATTTACATTACTACAATGCTACCTAGCCAAAGAATTGAAAATCTATTTAAATCAATTAAATGAAATCATACAAAAAATGCCATTTTAATATTAAAAGGGCTCCCTGATTCACAAAGTCAGCATTATTACGTTGTCAACGCCCATTAGCGGAAGAACGCGAATAGGATTACGATCCCTGCCTGATGCATTTGCAAAATTAAAAAGTTGACATTCATTAGCTGATTCTTTCGCGAGGAAAAGCGATGTTTTCTTTGTATTTATTAAGATTGGTATTGAATATTAGTCTATAATTTTAATCAGTTTTATTTAAATTATTTAGAACGTAAATAAACTAATCTTCCTGTTAAGTTTTTTATAAAAAAATTCCATCTAAGCGGTGTAAAAAGCCGGAAACACAATCAATGCACGGACTATGGCGCGGTTGCCCATGGCCGGCGGTGTTATACCGGAGCAGGTATAAATGCTCCGTTGTCCGCTCTATCATAAGTTAAACTAAAAACCCACTATATGCAATAACTTATGGATAAATGGGGCAGGTGTCAATATAGTTAGAATATTCAAATGGTTGGTATATCGTATCTGAATTACAATAAGCTGATTTGGCATCGCAAGCCATACAAAATAGACAGCACTCTTGCGGGTAAGCCTGAACTGAAAGTAATAAAAACTTGACGTTTCTTTAGTGAAACGTGGATTGTAAAAATAAGATTGAAGCAGCGACGGGCTGACTGTTTGGTAGCTGGAACCTTTCAATGTGTGCCTCGAGTTATAGGCGGGGTGAATAGCGCCTTTGAGTAGATTTTGTTTCAGACAATTTTTAATTCCAAATTTTAATATTTTAAATGTCAAAAGAAATACAACTCACTAAAAAAATGAGAGGCTCGTAAGTTAATGGTTTTAAAAGTATACCATGAAGCGAGAGGTATCGGGTTCGAATCCCGGTCCGGACAACTATAATTTAATTTATAATTTATTCGGTCTCTGGAAGGGTTTGACAGTGGCCGGGCGAGAGTTATAATACTGTCGAACCCGTGGCAAAGGCATGCTGAAGCATAATTACTGACGCACTAATTGGGTCGGCTCGTCCGAAATAATACCACGGGCTCACAGAATACTTAGCGTGAAACGGTACTTGTATTGTGTTTCATAGAGTGAGGATATTAGTGGCCTATAGAAGTGCCGCTTAAGCGGCGTAAAAAGCCGGCAACAAAACTATTGCGCGGACTGTGGCGCGGTTGTTCAAGGGTGGTGGTGTTCTTTTACCATGTAGGAGATACACCTGCTCCGCTATTTCCCATAAAATAAAAAAAATGAAATTAACTTTTTTTTTCTTTTTAGAGAAATATATTGAAGTTTATTTTATACCCTGAATTTATTTTGAAATGAATTTCTTATTTTTCTAAAATTATTATTCTGGTGGCAACTTTTGTCTAGTTGGTCTGTTTGATAGTAAGAAATCATCGCTATTCGATTCGCGCTTTGTTTTCAGCTTTTTAAGTGGTAATTCAAACTTAGTTGGCTTCCGATATCCTCACACTCTCAGCTAAACACAGTACTAAAACTATTTTAAGCTTTCATTCTATTAAGTTGATCTGAATATTAAATCTACCTTTTACAAAAAGAACATTATCAATTGTTAATGTATTTTTTTTATTTCTTGCTTCGTTTTATCCAAAGTCCACGAGCTTAAGACTTAAACCACCTCGGTCCAGACGTGAACACAATATAATGAGGATTGCAAAGAGGAAAGTTTCAAACTCAAAAGTGCTCCGAGTAATTTTTCCTGCTTCATTTAAAATGATCTCGACCAAACCTGGTTTCGGCTCTATGCACTACTTTCCAATTGTTACATTTACTATATTCCATGTAACTTAACCGCTGATGATAAAAGGGGTTTTATTAGGATGTTTACCCCTCAAAGATAATTTTGATTTGGATTCTCGTGTGGTTGAGTGTTACTGTGACAATCATGCAACAATTCCCGATCTCAATAACCCGTTGGAAGGTCATGCTAAATCTTATGCTGTCGCACTAATTGGGACACAGAATACCAACATATCTACTTATAATGTATCTCACCAAGTGATCATACCAGAGGCCCAGCAATATCTAATTAAAAGGCCAACAACATAACTGTATTGAATGTAATGGTTCTGTTAATCATTAACAATTCTCTTTAATCAAATTAATTAATAAAAATTCTTATCAAAGCTTTGAGTATTATGTTTTTAAAGATAAAAGATGAAAGCTTTAAAAAACTATTAACTTTTAGGTATAAATTATTTTTAATTTAATTTTTCTATTTCGCTTTTTAAAATTAATTATTATATCTTCATTAATATCACTCATTACTTTTGTACAAAATTTTCACGAAACGTGAAGGCTATATCACGTTTCACTGCACGTTTTACTTTAATTTTCAGCCTGAATTTTTGCGATTTAAAAAAAAAACTCTTCAAAGGTCAAGCAAGATTACATTTTTACAAACATATTATGTTTCTATAATTAATAATTTAGAAGGATCATTATATTAAGTATTATTTTAAATTTTTTGTGTCCTTCATTATAATATACCGTAAAACATGTTTTACATATTTTTTGATGGCTTGTGTTTTACATATTTTTTTTTTAACTTTGTTATTTGTTCCTTTTTTTAATATTCACGTTACTTACTTTTATTTCATACTAGGACAGATGCTCTGTCCATGTGTGGCTAAAAGCACTTCACCATTTGTGGTGAGGCATACAGCCAAGCGATACTCTTTTTTCTTGTGTATTTCTTTTCTATGGCGGACACCGGAGCAAGTGAGTCTCCTATATGGTAAGAGCACATCGCCGCCCATGAAAAACCGTACCCTGGTCCACGCATTGGTTGTGTTGCCGCATTTTTAAGTTGCTTAAGGCATTTGAAACAGTGTGAAACGGTACTTGTACTATGTTTCGCAGAGTGAGTGAGGATATCGGAGACCCTTAAAAGTGCCGCTTGTTCGGCTTAAAAAGCCGGCATTACAAACAAGGCGCGGAATGTGGCGCGGTTGTTCATGGGCGGTGGTGTGCTCTTACCATATATAGGAGAATCACCTGTTCCGTTGTCTGCTATAGACTTTAAAAATGTTGAAAGGCCTACGATATCCTCACTCACTCATCGAAACTCAGTACATATAAGTAATATTTCACGGTAAATGGTTTCTTTTAAATAAACCATCATGTTCAAAAATACACAGATGATATATAAATGTAAAAAAGTACATTTTTCTTTGGTTTTGATTATCAGGCGTGCAGTAATAGTGACATTAGCTATGTCAGTGTTACTAGTCTCTGGGAAAGAAGTCTTAAAAGTATTCAAATTCAAAGAAGCATTTATTCAAAAAGGTCTCATACGGGGTTCTTTTGCAAGTCGATTTAGGAACAATTATTAGCAAAGCTCCCGGAGCTTTGGAAGATATACCTATCAGAAGAACCATCAAGACACTCACAGTTTAATTTTTTTATAGCCAAATCTAGAATAGTTTGTTTATTTATAAGCTATTGGCTATTTTAAAAGGTACCAGTTTGTGCTTGTGCAGAAGTTTCCATGCATCTTTGTCGTCTTTGTACTTACTATTACTAGGTAGTTATTGCGATTTGAAAACGGACTCTATAATTTATAACAAATAAATGTCGTTTCTTTGTTCTCAGATTTGTATTAATTACATTGTATGTATCCTTGACATGTAAGATATTTTAATATGATAAACTTAAAAAAATGTAAGTTCACAGAGAAACTCAATTGTGTTAATTGAATGTCGTCAAAATAACAAAATTATTATTAACGTATTATATAAATATGGTAAACTTGCACACCCTTGTTTATCCCTTGTTAAAAATTTAGTTGCTCACTTAAAAAGCGCGTAAAAACAAATTTAATTCCGTAACACTTAATAAGAGAGCCTCAAAGGTCAAGAGGGGATTTTTTGCAATTTTATCAAAGCGGAGCCGAAATTATTTGCCGGTTTACGGCGCACGTTTCTTTTCCCGGCTGTAAATAAAACTTTGAAAACTTCGGCGCCTAATTTTCGAGGCGAAATCCCCACTTCGCGTGTTGCCCTCAAATAATTTATCGGGATATATTTCTATGAATTATATTCACTGTTTGAAGAGATTTTTACGTTATTGAATAGAATCGCCTGTTATAACTATATTCAACAATCGATCGCCTCGTACTGAGTGATATCGCAGCATAACAGCCTTGAACTATATCGATACTTGTACTGTATCTTATTGTGTGTATAAGGATACTGAAGGCTCAGTTATATAGCTTAAGTGGTGTGAAGTCGGCAACACGACCAAAGAGCGGACTGTGGCGAGGTTGTTTATGGGCGACGGGGATTTCTTACCATATAGGAGACCAGCTCCATTGTCCGCTATACCATAAAAAATAATCATTTATATACCTATGAGAAAATTGATATATTCATAAAGCACGCGTATATTATGAATTAATTAATTTTAGTAAGATTAATTGAAGCGTCTGACTTTGTAAATTATGTTACAAGTGTTATAATAATTCAAATATAACTTAACATATCTCATTACAATTGGTGTTCTGAGGATCTAGTGTAAGAGTGCTCTAGAGTACAGATATAGAATCCGGTTAGAAGCGACATATATCGAAGGCAAGAAGCAAAGAGTAAAACAAAAGATGGCAGAGTACATAGCATATATTAAAAGTAAATAATGTCCTTATTAAAATAGACTTATTTGCAAGCACTTTTAAATCGACGAAACAAAAAAAAAATTAACGTCACATTACAAATTACAACCTAGTTCGGAAAGTATAGTTTGCTGATAAGAAACGGCAAGAAATTCGGCAATTACTCTTTATAAAAAAGTATTTTTAAAATTGGCTTATCTCAAAATAAATCTCACGCAGACAAACAGATTACATGTAGCTACAGAAATACGTCAACGACAAAAAAATATTATAAATCATATATAGGTGTTAGTTTTTATAATAATTTAATATTTATTAATATACATATTTAATAGACAACGTGGAGTTTTTTATAGAGCGTAATTATTCTTCATTATATATTAATAATAATATATTTATACTATTACCATTCATGGAATATTTTCAATAACTTTTAAATAAATAATATCTCATTCAAAGGCATGGAGTGAATCACTAATCAGTTCACAGATATTGGAATATTATATTCATTAAGAAAATAAGTCCTTGATTATGTATCAGCATCTCTGGGAGTATTCCTTAACATATTTTGACAGCAACAAAATAGCTAATAATAAGAGTGATTTAATTTAATTAACTTACTCAATTCTACAACGAAAATGTCTTGGAATTATTTTAAGAGGTAACAGTTCAAATAAAACAAAGGCCTCCGTTGCGTCCTTGCGTTTCTGTACGTTAATATAGTATATATTAAGTTTTCATAAAATTTCCATGTTATATGGAAGGTAAGCCTTATTTATTCATTCCATAAACTATAAAGCATGGCAATCAGACGAAATTATGGACATGTTTTGGTGCCACTGTAACAATTTTGTGAATTGCTTTGTTAATATACAAATTTGTGTAATTACGAGGTTTAATGTGTAAAATCGATTTAGTTTTAGTCATATGTTTTATTGCGTGTGTATGACAATATAAAATAATGCTTTTACCATTTACTTTGACTAAAATGAATACAGATTTTAAAGAGCTAGGTTAGTAGTCAGAGAAAGAAATGCCTTAATATCGACAAGATGTAGTTTCTACTCAAAATAGTAGTAAATTCTGTATTTTTAAGGTTTTACGTGTCATATTTGTAGAGTTTTAACTATTATCTGTCCAGTCAAGAGATTTATTGTGATGTTGTCAAAATTGTGATATATTTTTTTACATAGACAATTGGGTAAACTGAATACACGTCTCTAAAGAGCCAGATAAGTATCCAGAGTGATAAATCTTTTAAAATCTACACGTAATAGTTGCTACCCTTCTTCTTCTTCTTCTTCATCAGCCCATTTAAGTCCACTGCTGAACATAGGCCTCCCCCAAAGACGCCCACCCGCTGCGATCTTGAGCGATCTGGACTTGCGGGGCTGCCGGGCACTAGGGGCCGTATATATTTGTAGTCATAGGGAGGTTATTTGCCTTAATCACCACGCTTGGCAGGCGGGTTGGTGATCGCAGAACATCTGCTGTACTCGAAAGGGC
>DWCF01006235.1:0-12763 GCA_018230265.1 Delias oraia
TATATACACCATAGTTTAAATCTAACTATCCATAGTTAACAAGATCAAGTTACAACTAACACAGTCGGCTAGTTTGTCAATTTACATTTGTCAATTTTTAAATAAAAATTCATATGAAAAATATAAAATTCAAATTAGGAGCAGAAGTTATTATTTAAGGAATGAAATAGCGCTCGATGCTAGAGTTGCATCGGGAATGTCATTAGTAACGGTAGATGTTGACATAGAAGAGAAATTTAATGCAGTTTGTCTCGCCTTTTACATTCAACTATTATTTCGAAGATAAGAAAGTGTACTCCATTAACTGTTATCTGATATTAAGTAAACAACTAGTCTCTTCTGTCTAAAGGTAAAATCTTATGCACTGGAATATCACCTATTTCTATCTGTATCTATTTCGCTTTCAACACAGAAGAACACGGTGCAGGTGAGTCTCCTATATGGTAAGAAAACACCGCCGCCCATGGACAACCGCGCCACATTCCACGCATTACTTGTGTTGCCGGCTTTTTACGCCACTTAAGCAGCATTTTTAAGTGCCTCCTATATCCTCACTCGCTCAGCGAAATACAATACAAATATCGTTTCATGTTGAGCATTCTGTGAGCCCGTAGTATCACTTCGGACGAGCCGGCCTATTTAATGCGTCTGCATATGCTTCAGCATGGCTCTCCCACGGGTGTAACAGTATTAAGACACTTGCCCGGCCACTGTCAAGCCCTTCGAGAAACCGAATAAATTAAATTATATATTTATAATTGTCTGAACCTGGATTCGAAACCGATACCTCTCGCTTCATGGTATAACTATTAAACCACATAGCTACCACGCTCTCGTGTCCTATAACATTTAGAAAATCTCGCCTGTTTACTGTGTCTAAACTCAATCTGAAGAACCGCAGACTCTATTTGTTCTTGCTATGTTAAGTTAGAATTTTTAAATAATTACATTAATAAAGTTATTTTTAAAAAGTTATTATTATAATAGATTTATAACTCACAAATTGACTTTAATACAGTAGCATTTTACTTGAAATTAGTTTTTATTTAAAAGACTTATTTATGAAACACAATAAGGCAATAACGTTTATAATTATTATTACAATCATCTGTTATAATGTACCCACACTCTATACTATAAATCATAAAAGTAATTCGGAGAGAAATTGTATCAATCGCCGTTAACTTTCACACTCATGCATAAGGAAATTGTAACCACGACAGAAGTACCAATTTTGCAGTATCATGCGCTCGGAAAGTTAACTTTGTAATTAAACGAACGCATAATTCAAACAATCGTACTACAATTTAATAGGAATATATTTTTATTTGTAGGACTTGTAAATTAAAACTAACCACCATAAAAATTAATTATTTACGTTTTGTATGGTATAATCTCATTTACGTTTTGTACGAGCAGGTGGGTCTCTTACCATATAGGAATATAGTAAGAGACACCGCCGCCCATGGACAACCGCGCCACATTGTGCGCATTGGACGAGTTGCCGTCTTTTTTTCACGTCACTTAGGCGGCATTTTTAAGGGCCTCCGATATTCTCACTCAGCAAAACACAATAGAGGCACCGCTTCAAGTACAACTATTAATTCACGTTGAGTATGCTGTGAGCCCGTGGAATCACTTCGGAAGAGCCGGCCCAATTACTGCGTCCGCATATGCTTCAGCATTGCTCTCCCACTAAAGTATTATATACTAAACTATTTTTATTATATTTTATTGTATACCGTATCAAATCAAAACTAATATATTCTATAATTATAAAACTATAGTTAAATGTTCTAAATATTTAAATAAACCTAAGAAACAATATTTTAAACATAAAATTATTATTCAACCTGAATTCTCATAATATATAAGGAGTTAATTTACTTCACCACACTTCTAATATATTACACTCATGAGTACAATATGTAGGAACAATTTGGCACTGGCTTAATTATCTCTTCAAAGACTCTAGGTCCTTTTTAACGGAACAGTTATTTTAGGCAACAATACTGACTATTCATCACATATATAAATAATATAATACGATGAATCGTCATTTTAAAAGACATTCGCTAACGTCGTTACTGCGAAGGGATATTTGACTACGAAACATTTTCTAACGGGAAAGTTTGCTATCTACCTTTGAATCTTAATAAAATAATTTGCCTTTGAATAAAACAGATCATCGCCCTAACCGTTATATTGTGAGTTTTCTTTTTATAAAAACATAATATCAGTCCACGTTGTTTAATGTTTCGCCAATCCCTTAACATAATGTCATAAAAATGCTTTTAAATGTGACTGATAATGCTGTTCATTTTATCTAAAAAAAAATAGCACTCAACACAGTATATTAGCGCAAAATATCGTCACAATATTGATTCAGGTTGCGTAATACACTATTAACATAAACATCATAGGTGGCATCGGCTTTCTCTTCTAATGTTCGATGTTTCACCAAACTATGGACGCTTAAAACTGTTATAGTTACATAATTTTCTGTATAGTCGATACAACTACATAACAATGCGATACTTTAGATTTCTAATGATTTATAATCTTATTTGGTGAGTTGCACGTTTTTGAAATATTAATGATCGACTAGAAGAAAAGTATGTGTGTAATAATCGTATAATTGTAGACGATTTTCGTAAACTTCAGTCAAATTGATTCAAAATCTTCAGTAAAACTATATATTTATTTCTAAAGTGATTTGTAAAATAATATTTTGTTTTTCATTTATTTAATTACATTTAAATACATAAATAATAGTTCTTCGTAATTTTTAGTTGACTTACTTTTAATAATAATTTAATATTCGTTATATAAGTATTACCACTTAGATAAATGCGAATTCGTATTTCACATCCCAGTTAGTTAAACCAACATAAACAAATTTAATACGGGATTACATGCAAAAGCTTACGTGCGCAATCAAATTGTATTTATACGGATTCCACCTTACAATGAGTAAGCTGTAATGTCTCTTGTGTAAATACTTTTTATAGTATAGCGGACAACGGAGCAGGTGGGTCTCCTATACGGTAAGAGAACACCGCTGCCCATGGACAACTGCGCCACAGTCCACACTATAGTTATGTTGCCGACTTTTTACGCCACCTAAGCGTCATTTTTAAGAGCCTCCGATATCCTCACTTACTCGAAACACAGTACATGTAACGTTTCGCGCTGTGTGTTCTGGGAGTATACTTAAACAGAGTATAGTTTTAGTAATTACAATATTGTATTTAAGTGATCAAACTCCTGGAATGGCAAGGACTTAGCATAGCTCATATATCTACCTATGGCAAGTAGTCCAATTAGATAGGTCCAACTTCGAGAAAGAGGTCAAGCGCCGAATTCAACTCGGTTCGGCAGCGTTCGGGAAACTACACAACGTCTTTTCGTCCGACATATTTCAGTGCTAAGACAAAGGTCTTTAACCGGTGTATGTTATCAGTGATGACATATGGTGCGGAGACGTGGTGTCTCACTATCGGTCTCATCTCAAAGCTCAGGGTCGCTCAGCGAGCAATGGAAAGGGTTATGCTCAGAGTTTCGCTACATGATCGAATCAGAAATTAAGAGATCCGTAGACGAACTAAAGTTACCGACTTAGCCCACCGAATTAGCAAGCTAAAGTGGCAATGGGTAGGCCACATCGCATGAAGAGCTGATGGTCGATGGAGCTGAAAAGTGTTAGAGTGGAGACCACGGACCAGCAAGCGCAGCGTGGTACGTCCACCCACAAGGTGGACCTTACAAAACCTTATAAGTCGCCAGAAGACGCTGGATGCAGGTCCAACAAGACTCCACTCCGACAAGTATTCATGGAGGTCCAACGGGAGAGGCCTATGTCTATCAGTGGACGTCGTACCGCTTAAATGATGATGATGATTTCAGTAAAAGTAATTTAATATATTACTGGTAGATGCTCAGTTGAATATTCAGTAAGCACTAAGGATATTCGTGAACTAAAGCTCTCATTGTATTCCAAAATTAATCTGTTTGCGTCGACAAGCAAACGCATCCAGAATAACAACAAGCCATAAAGTGAAACAGTATCGACAATTTACATTAATATTTAATTACTATATTTATTATTAAATGTATTTAATAATTACATTTAACATTACTGTCATATCATTAATTTGTCAATACAGTTTAAACATTCTCGTTCATTCAAAAATTGGCACATGTGAAAACAAATTTTCTTATTATTATCATATATATATTATATATTATTATCTTTTTAAAAGCACAATGCTGCGATTGTTGTATTTGCTTAAAATAATATTTTTCGTTCTGTTATGTCCTGGTTATACGACATTAAAATCAATACTGTTCCTATTGTGATAATAATATACAACTTTATTAGTTCCAACGAATTGAAAAACAGAAGAATAGCTTTAAAAAATAACAAACAAGATCTGAAGAAAATTTATAACACTTAAAAGTTCGGAGATGTTTTCAAACTGTTAACAATCATGTTGTTTTTATGATGCAACTGATTCTACGTTAGCGCCCTACGTACGTCGAGAGGCAAAAATGACATTTGCCTTTTATGAGAATATCTTATATGAAAAAGAAACTAGCGCGCCAGTGAATTTTTAAGGTGAGCAACCAAACAGAAGCAGGGTCGGTACGCCGCTATGGCTGCTAAGGTCACTAGCAACTCGATATTACAGCAACATTATCCAGTTACATTCAACACTAGGTTTTATTCGCGACTTAGTCATTATATATTACATATATCATAGAATATACATATTATACCTACAATACAGCACTGTGTTCCTTCCGAGTTTTATTTAAATGATGAAAATGCCGTAAATCCTTGTTCAAATCATAAAAAGGGATGTATGGTGCTGTCCATGGGCGGCGGACCGCTTACCCTAGGTGAGCCTCCTACTCATTTGCCACCCTTTCCTTAAAAAATTGAAATAGAATATAAGAAATCATATTAAGCTCTGATGCGCACTTTTAATAAAAAACTGACATGCAACGCAATAGTTTCGTCACAAACACATTGCGTAACCAATTATTATTATTGTATAGTCGAAATCAAACAAGTTTTTTAAGTCTTTATATTTTTATGTAAACTTATAAGAAAAAGAATTGATTTAGGAATAACCAAACCGACTTAAAAACACTCTAGAATGTTGTTAAAATGACAGATGATTTAACGTTCTTACAAGTTGTTTTGTCGGACTATGCTGTAAGAAATAAGACTGCTGCATTTATCTCTGAATTATTAAGTAGATTATTATTCTACACACACACACTCACACACGTATTGTGTAAAAACTACAAAAACACCAGAAACTACATTTAATGCTTTTATATCTTATACACAATAATGTTTAAAATAATATAAATGACAATATTCATATTGAAAAAGACTGACACTTAAAATGACTGAAAACTAAAGGAAAATTAATATTGAATCTAAAATCGCATGTCGATATTCATTTTCCATTAGGAAAGAACAGATACAGGCCAAGTTTAGCTATATTGAATTATTCTAAAACACTCAATAGTAATCATATGAAAAAGACTTTATTGAGACCACTTTAATTGCCAATGATTCTTCGTCCTAGTGAATTAGTCCACGGACGATATTACTGTCGAGTAATAAAGTAATATAAATCAAATTGTTAACATCTTTGTCTTTCTTTTTGAAGATCGGTTTAAAACTTTTTCACTATTAAATATCGCCTACCAAGTCTGTAAGACTTACCCGAATTATCGATTTTTGATACTAAAGTTGTAAATACTCTTCAACGTAGTTATTGATAAGGGCTTAAATAAGAGAAAAATAATTTCAAAAGGGAAGCGATATCTATGCACCTTTGGGATTCTATAAATAAGACGGTAATGCTTCTGAGCCCATTGTAGCAGGGTTTATCCCGACAGTACAGAAATATATTTATGCCTGATAAATACATTATTTGGTAACGTACCCTGAGGATTATATTATTATCGTTTCTCTGAAAACGTGCATTAAACCTGCCATACATTTTAATACGAGGTTAGTAAAATATTAACATGTAAACATGAAAAGATATAAATATGAAATCTAAAAATCTAAAATTAAATTATTACAATTTAAACGCAATTCTTGTTCAAGAAACGGAGTGTATGTGTTGTAGATATATACTCTTCTAATGTATTCCAGTTTCTTGTTATATACAGCAATTGTTTTAATTAAAGATGCAATCAAGCTTGACTGGCTTTTGTTTGGATAATCAAGTATTGAATTTGCATTATTAATTTTTATCCAGTACGTTCCGGTGATTTTCTTTACCGTTTTTTTTTAATGAGAGCATAGTTGTAGGTATAGTGCGTTGAACTTACTTTAATGATACTCGATATAATTGCAAAATTTAGTAGGGAATAACGCGGTTCATTTAGGTTATGTTGATAAAATGCTTCAAAACCAGTGTCGGGCATAAGTTTGTTTCTAGAAAGGGGACAAGCAATGTACCACGGTCTCCGCTGACTATGTCGTAATCAAACGACATAGTCAGCGGAGACATAGCAACAAAATGTTGTTTAGAGAAGTTTTGCTGATACACCAGTTTGGTCGGCTCGTCCGATATACCACCGTGATACCACGGGTACACAGAACACTTAGCGTGAAGCAGTACCTACTTGTATTGTGTTTTGTTATGAGTGAGGTAATCAGGACCCTTGAAATTATACTGCTCAACCGACGTAGAAATCCGGCAAGACAACTAAAGCGCATATTGCCTTTGTTCATTGGCGGCCGTAATCTCTTACCATAGAGACGACCTACCTACTCCGTTTTTTTTAATGTTATTGGTGGCGAGCAGGAGGCTCACGTAGGACAAGCGGTCCTCATAATAATTTTCACTTGCCCGTAATATCATAAAAAATTAAAAGACTTACGTAACATCATCAATCCTTGGGTACGAGCAAATTCTAAGGGTTTTTGTATTTGATCCAACCGCATAGAGCTTTCCCTTAGGGTGGAATTCCGCACACCGTACCGCTTGAAGATCCTCCAACACCGTTACAGGCCTAAACATCGGTTTATATTTGGGAAAAGGGCGCGGTGAGGACCTCGGTGAGGAGTGTTCATTAGCACTCCTGTTCGGCGTCTGTAAAAAATAGGTCCAACGTTAATATTACGGCAGTTATAACAGAAAATTTAATGAAAAATCATTTAATTCATTCTGACATAAAATCCTTTAAACTTCGCATCAAATGTTTAAAAATGTTTCAAAAATCCTTTAATATATTATACAAGCGATCTCACGCACACGGTGGAAAAGGTGATTAAATCCCTAACCTTATTTGTAAAATACCAATAGAAGACGTGGAAAAGGGGCATATATTTACATTACTCTAAACAGCAATTACGCTTACGCGTCACCAACCGAATTGCAGAGTAACGTGAGAGTACTTAAATGAGAACGCACGGTAAATTAGCGAATTTACTACGACTTCTCAATTTGAGAAATCAGTCAAGTGTAATTGATTTCTGGAATACGCCTGCAATACCAGACCTGAAACATTTATCGTTCAGGTAGAATACAATTTACATACTAATACTTTAAACTGATATTTGAATTATGACCTATGTATGATGTACCTAACCGATTTGCATAAAGTAAATTAATTTTAAGAATCCAATGGATAAATGTTTACATATATTTCACGCAATTACTACCGAATAGATTTCATTGAAACTACAATAATATGACTTTATACATCAGAATAACACAGGCCTCAACACAGCGTAGGTATAAACACAGCGAGAATATGACTACAAAGTGTAAACAAATCCAAATACCTACGAGAACTTTATACTACTTCTAAGAACTTGTTTGTCTAAAATTAGACCGAATTGCACTTGACATTGCTTTAACCTTGCGCGTGTATTTCTTTCGTTACCCACATTCCAGAGATAGAAAAATTAACTAAATTACAAAAATATTTAACATATCATATAGTTATATACGTGATTTTATATAAATAATATATTAAAAATATATAAACTTTCGGTAAGTGGTTAAAAATTACAAAAAGACACATTTATTTGGCAATAAAACGATTTACATTCTATCTTAAAGATATATCTATATTTATTAGACTTATAAATTAAAAATATAAATAATTTTGGAGATATATATAGAGACTTTTTGTTAAAAACTAAAGTAGAATACTTGTCACTGTCCCTTGGAGTTTGAACCTTAACACGCTTAATTTAAGGTACAAATTGTTAACATTGCGTATATACTACCGCCTCACGAGTCACAATTCTTACTAGTTGCTAGTGGCTTTTTAGAATGATGTTATAATACGCTGCTATCGCCGAAGACGAAGACATAAATTTTAAGTCTACAACGACGCTGTTTCTATAGTATAAAACAATTGTGAAAGGTTTTGGCAGACGCTGCCGTATCTTACCCTAGTAAGATATATAAATTACACTGGGATACAATCACCCGTGGGAGCCATGCTGAAGCATATGCTGACGCACAAATTGGGCCGGCTCGTCCGAAATGATACCACGGGCACACAGCATACTCAGCGTGAAACGGTACTTGTACTGTGTTTCGCAGAGTGAGTGAGGATATCGGAGGTCCTTAAAAGTGCCGCTTAAGTGGCGTAAAAAGCCGGTAACACAATCATGTCCCTCCCACGGGCGATATCCGAAGCAAACATCTAGCAACAATTATTAAATTCTTCATATGTAGCAATGACAAAATTTATGAAACACCAGTCAAACAACAATTTACGAAATACAATCGCGCAATAAACAACACAGTGTCCTGGTCTTGTTGAATGTTTCAGTGTTCGCTAATTTATTATTACACAAAATAAAATAATTCCGCCTCTTTACAATGGCCTACAAGTAAACGTAACCTATAAGTAATAACTGAACTTATTTAATATTGACTTTATTTCACGTATTGTCTAAGTTTACAGGTTTTCTTGAATCCAGCCACGATATTACGTACAATTCTCAATCACAAATTCTAATTCAACATTGAGAGGTTAATGAAAAGTACTTCGAGAGAGGCTTAGGTGTTAAAAAAAAACAATTATTTTGTTGACGTCAACGGATGAAAGTATGCAATTTATTCTCTCTAAGCCTACAGAGCATGAAGTTGAATGTATAACTTAACACTCATGGTATTATTTTAGTATGGCCAGTGACCGTAACAATCCAGAACATTGTATTCAAACTTTTCACCATACATACAGACAACAGCTGACACAGCGTATTCGTTTGGCATTTTGATACCTACTATTAAATACAGTGGCTTAGCGAAACCATTCTTTAGTGTCAATTTTTATCAATCTATTTATATTTTACGACAAATCCATTAACCCGTTTCGTACAAATACAGACGGTATAAAACATTTTTGTTTAGTATTCATGTAGAATACTATTAGGAGACATGATTGTGTATACAAGTGCGACAGACAGGTCCAATATTATCTTTTTTTGGCTTTGTTAATATATTATCTCTCTTTCTGAGCCTTAATGTAATATATGCCTTTTAATAACATTAGTATTAACATATTAGTTTTCATATTTTATTATAAGTACATATTAACAATATTTGTACATTTTTATTTGGAATTAAAAGCAAAATCACTGTTTTCTAGTTACGATATCAAAATTCTCCTAATACTAACTGATAATAGTCATAAATGGATAACCTTAAAACATTAATGTATCGATAATTTGTTCTATAAAAGTACGATAAATAATTGTTATAATTTGATAGACTAATTTCCTGTATCAAATCTTACTTCCGGGGCAGGTTAAAATTCAGGCACAATCTGTTAAAATTCTATATTTAAAATACTAATCAAATTCTAGTGAAATACAAATACACACATACACACATACAAAAACACACAAATACACGTTGCCTTTATAAATAGTAATTTTTAAAAGTTTCAAACCAAAATTAACTAAACGCCGTGTAGTAATATCGAGAATCTGTTACATCTAAGAACTATTACACATTTAAAATAAATTAGCCCGTATATATTTTACTGCAGCGTCTGAGCGTTCATAAATTAAAATATTTTTCAATAATAACCCGAGCGTCATTTTATGCTTCAGCATGGCTCTGCGACGAGGAAGAATGTGATGTACTAATAATGAGATTTAAGAAGATATTTATGATAAACACAATATTTTAACCATTTACGGTTATCAAAATATATCAAATAAATGTTTAACCTTTTAAATTTATCATTTAAGTTTTTCATTTTGAATTTACATGTATGAATAAAGAAAAAAGGGATATTTACACACACACACACACACACTTACAGAGATAATTTTGTCTAAATATGTACATTAAGAAGCTCTAAGAAGTCACATGTGTCGCATAAGTACCTACTCTGTAATAAAGTAATACGTTTACAAGTTAGGTATAATTATAAATTTCTAGAAGCTAAAACAGACATGGATAAAGTAATAAAACATGTAGTTACACAAATTATCATCGTATTACTCTTTTATAAGTATTCTAGTTTAGTACCGAACAATAGTATAATTTCTTGTGTTATAATAATTAATTATGGTGCAATTTAAAATCACTTTCAATAATTTTAAATTTATACATAACATCATAGTCATCATTATGATATATCATTTTATCAGTTAGTATTAGGAGAATTTTGCTATCGCAACTAGAAAACATAGCGTTTTTGCTTTTAATTGGCACCAATGGTATATTGTCTAGATTTATAATTTTTAGGATCTGTTGATATATGAAAAATCAAACAATATAAATTCGGATCATAAAGGCGTAAAGTAAAGAGGGATGAATTAAGAATTCTCTTTTGACGAAGCGAAGAACAAAATATTTAGCATATAAATTGGAATTATACGGACCGCTGTGACTTCTTAGCACAAAGAGCGTCGTTGACCGCATAACACCGTCCAGTCATATTGCATTCCGCGATTAGGTAACACTCGAAATTACATAGAGAGCCAATAGTACGGTAGCCGTTTTTGGAATATATTATGTAAAACGCTTTCTTTTTTGATAGCTAATAGAAATTAGTATAAATCACCGATTCTGTGTTTATTTTTGGCATTCACGTAATTTATTGCGTTTATCTACTTTCCGATTTTCGTTAAATGAATACTAAAACAGCTGTTAATCTGATTAAGGATTACGTAACACAATCTCCAACTTTTCCACAAAAGTTAGTTCCATCAATTCAGCGGCATGTCGGTAGGTCCGTAATAGCGTTATACTACGTTCATAATTATTGTATTACATCATGCCACATTAACCTAAAAGTATTTTGATGAAATAATATAGCTAACATAAAAGACCTCAGGTTTGCAGTACTGAAGTTGTAATTCTATTAACGTGAAATTCGTGTACATGATTCATTAGATAAGTGTATGCCTACAGTGAAAACTGTAATTTATAAAATGTGCCTACACTGACATCCGTTTCGTTATGCGCTCGGGATGGTATCGCGGTTCAACGGAGCTGAACGAATCTTGACAGCACCATTGCTTCCAACGATTTCCCATTGTTACTATATAATCACTCTAGAAAATTAACAAATTTAGAATCACAAAAAAATACACCTGGAGAGCCATTCTGAAGCATATGTGGACGCACTAATTGGGTCGGCTCGTCCGAAGTGATACCACGGGCTCACAGTATACTCAACGTGTAACGGTACTTGTAATGTTTCGCGGAGTGAATGCGGAAATCAGAGGCACTTAAAAATGCCGCTTAAGTGGCGTAAAAATCCGACAACATAACTAATGCTCAGACTGGCGCGGCTGTCCACGGGCGGCGGTGTTCTCTTACCACGTAGGAGACCCACCTGCTCCGTTGTCAGCTATACTATAAAAAAAATGTTACCATCATTTCGCAGTAAAGCAGTACATTACTTCGCTCAGCGTATATTCAAAGCTATATTCTTAGAAAGTGCGCATGAAGTGGCACACGCACACATAATGAAAACATTAAAACAGAACTAAGGCAGAACAAGAAAGAACGATCTATTAAAAGAATTCATCTCACAACGTCTTAGAAAGTCGTGCAATTACCTGTACGCCGGCGATACGTTTAGGTGGTAGCACCTGTGGTGACTTTTCCACGATGTTTTCCATTGAATGGCGAGTTAGGAAGTTTTGTTTTTGAAATGTACAATTCATTTTGTATGCGCTACGACTGAATTTCGTTGCAGGAGCAACGATACGGTTTCCGTTCTCGTCGTCGTCCTCCCATTCTGTGACAACCTCGGTCCGTACGTCTTCTAAGGAGCGTGATCGACTGCAGGGACAGGCCGGAGAAGTTGCTTTGGGATTGCGAAGTTGCCGTGGTTGCCTCTCTCTATTCAGATACAAGTCAGCGGTTCTGCTTGGTGTCGGCGCGTCCGCGGATCGGTAGCTTGGCGATAAAAAATAGTAATCTCGCGATTTATTACTGTACGCACTCATCGCGGCAAACTCAGAATACGTAGAACCTTTAGACGATGATGTCTTAAACTTTCGCGACTCCATTGGATCCGGCGGACGAAAGTAAAAATTGGGCTGCACTTGTCTGGAGAGCGGCCAGGGCCTAAAAGGCGGCACGTCCATATATTGCGGCGGCTTCGACTTCATTTCGTACGCAATAGACCATCCGAGCGTGATAATAGCGGTTCCGTGCGAATGTTGCTGTGAAAACTACGCTACTGTTGTAGCCGACGGCGAATGGTTTAAGCTGACCCCCTACTCGTGATGCTCGGA
>DWCF01006236.1:0-12763 GCA_018230265.1 Delias oraia
ATCGCAGCGGGTGGGCGTCTTTGGGGGAGGCCTATGTCCAGCAGTGGATTTAGATGGGCTGATGATGATGATGATATTATATATAAAATATCCATAATCTCTTAAAAATTAAAACAACTTTAATCGACAAAATGCCTCTTTCTACAACTAAGGAAAACCCATTGTTTAATGAAGGTCACTGTCTATTTTAACTTGAGTAACATATAATCCTGGTTTTGTAATAATTTTTCCTTAATTCAGGGTTTTTCTATGGTAACAAACCCAATCTATATTTACACCGCGGTTTGGACAGCATTAGCCAACAAAACACGAAAATTTTACTAAAAAAGTATTAGTTACTGGAAATAGCGCGTTAAATCAAAGAAAATCTTTGTAATATTACACGTGCGTAATGTGTTTTTCACCCGTAAGAGCGCCAAGCTGAAGCATATGCTGACGCACTAATTTGGCCGGCTCGTTCCAAGTGTCAAGTGATTCCACGGGCTAACAGAATACTCAGCGGGAAACGATATTTGTACTGTATTTCGCAGAGTGAGTAAGGATATCGGAGCATCTCAAAAAATGTTGCTTAAGCAGCGTATAAAACCAGCAACACAAACTTGCGCGGACTGTGGCGCGGTTGGCTATGGGCGGCGGTGTTCTATTACCATAAGGGAGATCCACCTGCTCCGTTGTCCACTAAAGAATAAAATAACATTAGTGACATAACAAACATCATAAGCATTGACTTTTGAGCAAAGAGTGTTGGTTAGGCGATGAAAGCTAAGGACGTCTTAACAGCAAAACAAGGAATAATATTTGCACATAATTTAGTTAATGTATTGAATGTCGTGTCATTATTATTAGCGGTCAACGGGGCATGTTTTAATGTTGAGAGATGAGCGCCGCCCATGGACAATTACGCCACAATCCACGCTGCTATTATGTAATATGTATGATATTAGATAAATTAAGCTAATGAGCATCAGTGGTTCACGGTTTATTGGCCACAAAACGATAATATTAAGGAAAACAATAATTTTATCTCAAAATTTCACAAGTTGTTTTGCATAATTATATCAGTTGAAAACATTAAACAAATATGATACGGACCTACGCATTAATTCAACATGCGATTATCAACAATATTGTATTGCAAATAAAGGAGAAAATCTAAATTTATTTACTTTTTGTAGAATACTTGAAATTAATTTGCTCTCAGACGCAGCAGAATAACTGTCCCAAAACCTATGAGTGTTTTAGATTTATTTTAAAATGAATAAAGTCATGAATTAACATTAGTATTTAAATTTAAATATTTTGATCTTTTTTTATTTTTGCCTTTGTCCTTATTCTTATATTTATCACTAGCTACTACAATCCAACTAAAATGCTTTTTTTATTCTATAGCGGACAACGGATCAGATTCGTCTCCTACATGGTAAGAGAATATCGCCGCCCATGAACAACCGCGCATCAGCCCACGAAATGGTTGTGTTGCCGGCGTTTTATGCCGCGGCTTAAGCGACACTTTGAAGGGTCTCCGAAATCCTCACTCACTCTGCGAAAAACAGTACAAGAACCGATTCACACTGACTATTCTGTGAGCCCGTGGTATCACTTCCGACGAGCTGGCCCAATTAATGCGTCAGCATATGCTTCAGCATGGCATTCCCACAGGTGCGACAGTATTAAGACACTCGCCCGGCACTGTCAAGCCCTTCCAGAGACCGAATAAATAATAAATCAAATTATAATTGTCAGGACAAGGAACACTTTTAAAACCATTAAGTTACGAGGCTCTGCTACTAAAATTATAACGGACTACTCGCAATTTATTAGATTTACCGTTTTGGGTAGTCAATGTAAAAATCTTTAATAAAGCCCATAGTAACATTTGCATCTGTCCTAAATTTTACTTAAAATCTGTCTAGCCGTTCTTGTTTAAAACATATTAAATTAATTAAAATTTGAATGTACTATAAAAACACTTACCGTTTCGCATATATTCATATTGCAACAATTTTCTATTGTGATTTCGCATTGGTCTGGACGAGCGGTTAAGGGCGTGACATTCTTGTTCACAATTATACGTTTCTTTATTCTGTAAATATATAAATTATAATAAATTGATAAATTCTAATATAAAATATTAAATAAAAATCTATTACAATTTAATTATTTATTATACTTTATCAAAATCTGAATTTCTTTTAATATTAATATTGATAAATAAAATATAATGCATTCTGCTACATCCCAACCAATGTAAGATTTATAAATTATGTCTGAGAGGTTTAATATATACATAATGTTGTTTTCTGATATATTATGTGATTAATACCCTACCCCCCTTAAGTTGAATTTACGGAGACGACATAAGCGTATATTACAATATGAAACAACTCAAAACTACAAGTTAGCAAAATGTATCGCCAAATTAGATATAACGTGCACAATTAATAATAATAAGGCATTTCAGTAAAAAAATATTTAAGTAGTCTAAGACTTGTAAATACAAAGAGAAGCAAAAACACTGCAAAAAAAATAATTGGCAAAAAAGTTCTTAATTTTACCAGAAAATTGTTTGCATTTGTAAAACAACAATTATTGTTTTAAGCAATACCGCAAATCAATTATAATCAAGTTACATGAGTTACTCATTTGTAATTCATATTTGTTATTCAATTCTGTAATTTAATTTAGAAATAGCAAACAAGAAAACCTTTTACTACAGCAAGGTAGGCTGAATACTCATTTTATAATTATTATAAAAAGCAACTTCATCATGAGACATTCTTATATGAAATAATGCCAGAGGTTGCATCTATATCAAACTAAATTAAATTATTATTAACTCTTAATTCGGATAAATCCGCTAAAATAATAAAATAAATAAAATCTGTCGGATTATGACAAGTTCTATACTGCTTAAATATCTAACAAAAACTTTAATATGTACCATCTATTACGGTAAAAAAAGACATTTTTCAACACTGTATCTTACTTTGAGACATTATATTTAAAAAAATGTTGTCAAATTAAGGGTTAAAAGTGTACGTACCTAGGGCGTCTCTTCAGCTGCAATACTTTGGTTGTAAGTACAGCACATATCAAGCTAAGAAGACCGCACAACACTCCCAACACCATGAGTATGGGATCTCTTACTCCATCCCAGCTTGCGCAGGAGTCGGCGAAGTCACCACTGAGTAACACTGCCTCTGTGCTGGTTCTTATAACTGGGCTCTCGGTAACAGGATCAATCGCTTTGCTCGTACAACTGCAACGGAACAGATGATTTTAATGGAAAATTATATAATTATATAATATTAAACCTATTTTTTACATAGTATAGCGGACAACAGCGTCACAGTCCGCGCATTGGTTATCTTGCCGGCTTTTTACGCCGCTTAAGCGTCACTTTTAAGGGTCTCCGATAAATAAACAAATAAATATATATATAATATTTGGAAAAAATAGAAATAACTAATCTTAATGATTTTAAAATTGATAAAACCTAAATTAAATTATTGAATAATTGAGAAAATGAAGAAAAAAATATACTAAATTGCTGAAAAATTGGATAAATTTAAAAATATAGATATAAAATGGTTACGAAAATCGAAAAATATTGAAATACTTACATAAAATTAACGAAAAATTAATTAATCTAGAATACATACTTTAAATGATATATAAAATATAAATTTCAAAAATTATAAAGTTACGGATGAAAATGCACTGTGTAATTAAATAGGTAGCAACATATTTTCTTCAACGGGTCGAGTTTCAAACAAAGTTTTAAAACGATTATTTTCTTTTAAATTAAAATTGATATCAATTCTGTATAATCTTCAAGGGTCGTTGATGACAATCGCCTTTGAAAATACGCACTTTGTCTTTCAGAAATACTTAGAATAAATTAAGCGAGATATTACAACGAAGAAACGGGTAAAAAAATAATCTTTGAGAACAATAATTGCTTCGTATCTATTTTTAATATTGGGATTTTTCCTGATTTAACAATTATTAATATTTATAATTATTCATTGCCAAAGTTTAATTATACTTGACAGATGTACCTATTCTAAATAAAAATAACAGTTTTTTTTTTGGTTAGCGAGCAACAGAGCTGCTATTTGAGTCTCCTTTATGGTAAGAGACCATCGACGCCATGGCTAACTAGGATGCACTGTGTTTCGCTGAGTTATAAAACCCGAGACCCATCAAGTATTCCGCGGAAACAGCGTATAAAGCCGGCAATACAATTTTACCCGTGGGAGAGCCAAGCTGAAACATATGTTGACGCACAAATTGGGCCGGCTCAAAGAATACTCAGCGTGATACGATACTTGTACTGTGTTTCGCAGAGTGAGTGAGGATATAGGAGGCCCTTAAAAATGCCGCTTAAGTGGCGCAAAAAGCAGAAACATAACCAATGCGCAGACTGTGGCGCGGCTGTCTATTGGCGGCGGTGATCTCTTACCACACAGGAGACCAACCTGCTCCATTGTCCGCTATGCTATAAAAAAAGCTAGTTTGGCGCAATTGTCTAAGTGCGGCGGTGATCTCTTACCATCAAGGAGACACATCAGTATCACAACCTTCAAGCAGCAGGAAATGATTTAATTCTGTAAAAAAAATAAAAAAAACAACTTACTTGCAATTTTCCTTTACAACTGGCACAACTTTAGGTATCTGTTCGACTTTTCTCAATTCGCATCTTTTCCCTTCGAAATCATCCATACAGTTGCAAGTTGGCTCATCCGATTCGGTGGAACATTCGCCATTGTTCAAACAGAAACCGTTACATACATATACCTCACAACGCTGGCCCGTGAATCCTTTATCACAACTAGAATAATAAAACAATTCAGTTGTATACAAAACAATGATCAAACAATTATTTTATTGTGATTGTTGTTAAAAAAATAAAACTTTCAAGTAGTCAGATGAATACAGAACGTACTGTTCGCTTTCAGGGACGAGCAATTACTTGAAGACATTATTACAAGATTAAAAGAATCGAACTTCGATCACCACAAGTGGTAATTTAAAAAACCTTTCACACATCGCCATAATTTGACTAGCTAGTGCGTTGCTGGCGCTTGAACTTGCGCGAACAAGCGGAACAAGCGGAACATCGCAATTATTAACATTAACCCCGGGTTTAAATATTGGATACATTAGTTTTCGGTATGAAATCATAAAAATTACCTGCAAGTTGCCTCTCCTTGGGAGCCAACTTCGCAAGCGCCGTTCAAACAAAAGTTCTGACACACGGGCAACTCGCAACGATCTCCAACGTATCCCTGAAGACACTTGCATTTCTTTCCGTTGACTTCACCGTGCAAACAAAACAGGCCGACGTCGAACGCCGAATTGTTTGGAATTGTGAAGCTCTCGTTCATTTGCGACTTGTTTTGGGAAAAATCCCAAAGGCTCTTACACTCGGGAATACCCTCAATGTGATCTTTTATCCTATAGTTCGACGCAATACCGATAGGTATGTCATTCGAAACCGTAAGATATTCCTCCGGTTCCATGTCAGGGTATGCATTCTTATCAACCCTCCAAACAGATTTGCCAGACCCATCCACCCAGTACAACGAATCCTCCGATACAGCCAGCGATTTCGGTGGGTGGTATGTACCAGCGACTATTTTCTTTCTGTCTCCGCCATCCAAATCTGACGACTCAATGGTGTAATGTATACCTTCTGTGTCATCAGCCCAGTAAAGCCGCCTTGATTTCTGGTCGACAACAATGTTCACAGGCATATAGATGCCATCGCCGATTATGATCTTCCTCTCGCTGCCATCCAAACGAGCTCTTTCTATTGTTGGGTTTGTGACGTTCGTGTTGGTCCAATAAATATATCTGACAACAAGAAACAATTACATTATCATTATTTTTTATGGTTAGCGGACAGCGGAGCAGGCGGATCTCCTATATCGTAAGAGAACACCGCTGCCCATGGACAACCGCGCCACAAATCGCGCATTGGTTGTGTTTTCACGCCATTTGAGCGGCATTTTTAAGGCTCGCCGATATATTCACTCACTCTCAGCGGAACACAGTAGTAACACCGTTTTAAGTACAACTACCATTTCACGTTGGGTATTCTGTGAACCCGTGGTATCACTTCGGACGAGGCGGGCGAGACCCAATTAGTGCGTCCGCATATGCTTCAACAGGTCTCTCCCACGGATGCGACAGTACTAAGACACTCGCCAGGCCACTGTCAAGTACATCCAGAGAACGAATAAATTAAATGATAATTATCCGAACCGGAATTCGAACCCGATACCTCTCGCATCATGGTAGACTTATAAAAACATTCTCCAAATATAAGAAGGTAGTCATACATGCGAATCTTTAAAAGTATATATTTCAACCTACCCTCTACAGCTATCGACAGCGATGCCTCCCGGTTTCTCGTACGTCATGTTAATAAAAACGTTTCCATAGATATCCGTCTTCGATCTTGACCACAACGAGGTCCAATAGATACTCTTGTCATTGGTGTCGGTCCAGAACAGTTTACCGGAAATGGGGTCAAAAGCCAGACCTTGTATACTGTCGTGTGAGCGTCTACCCACTAGAGGTTGGTGTTTCTTCGTAGCTAGGTTGTAGCTAAATATAGACGCATTATCGCCTTGTTTATCCACGAACAACAACATATTATGGACGGCATCAAAAGCCAAGGCGGTCAGATCTCTGAACCTGCCGGCTTCATCTTTTTCTTTCGTTTTGTTTGTATAAAATTCCAATTGGTCCCCTGTTGTGATGGCAATATCTGCAACATGTAAAAGGCTCATTACTTAGAATATTCTCGATTAGTTTTTCTGCTAATAAAAAACAACTCGGTTAAATTGAATGAGTTTATTTTTGCCATCGACATATTTTGGCAAGAACGTAATGGATCGAGTCCAATGACCAACTGAGTGGTCATGATTAGTCACACTTATGTAATATCTAACATAAAGTATCTTTTAGAACCTCGCCACTCAGTGTTAATGTTCTAGCTAGTGTAATTTTATCTCGAGGTGACAGACAGCAAATGACTTCGGTTTCTGTTTACAAAGTCTATAATGGATGTCTATAACACAGGCCGTAATGATAAGAAAAATCGTACGGTCGATAAGTAACTTGGATTGAATAAAAGAAAGCTATTCATAAAACAAAATACAGAGTCTCATAGAATTGTGCTTATTTATGTGTACAGTACGCGCCATAACTGGAAGGCCTTTTAAACAGAAATGTTTTGTATACAATATAGAAATCTCGCGTGGACTCTGGAAATTCTACACCAACATTACCTGTTCATAGTTTAATAATCTAAAGGCTATAATTAATTTTGTGGGCGTGAAAAATTAAATTATTTTTCAAGATCTACTTTAAATAAAACGGTAGGCAAACACCGCGGTGGATCAAGTTATCTTATCTTATATTATTTTTATCAACCCGTGAAAAAAACTCTTATTGTGCTCTTTATTTTTTTTGCCATGCAATATTTAATCCTATTTTTATTATTTTATTTTATTTCAGCCTAAAGGCTATTAATACCGATTCATACCGATAACAGCACGGTCATGAATTATAAGTTTGGAGAACACCCAACAAAGCGTAGCTAACTAGATGTTCCGTATATTATGACGCGAATGTAAATTACGTACAAATATCTGACGTCCCTATCTTAAATTGATAAGAAAAAATCTATGCCCACTCGCAAACGAGCCTCAAAATAATATTACATACCAGAAATAACGTATTTACAGTTTTTAGACTAAAAATATAATTTTAGTTCAGATATGACATAAAACTTTATATTCCTAATATATGAAATATGCGTTTTAACCACGTACCTATTTATCAAACAAAATTACTCCAATCTTATGGGTAATTAGTTTTTTGTCTCCATTTAAATAATAAGTCTAATAGTTCATAATATTTTTCATTACTACAAATGGAACTAATTATATAGGCATAAGTATCTCATATTAAATGCTACTACTGGAATAATACTATATATATACTACTGGAATATATATATATACTACTATATATACTACTGGAATAAATGGTTTCAATCCTAGGGAAAATTATCAATATTTTGTAAGCGAACTTAGTGCGTTAAAGTGTCACCTTGAAAAATAATTTTACTTTCTCACGTACCTCCTGACAAAATGCAAAAATAGATTGTTAATTTTAGTTAAAAATTTCCATGTTATATCTTGAAAAATCTATTATCTTGGAATTTTTTAACGTTTACGTTTATCAGGGAAGTAGTTTGTATCAAATTATTTAAAGCTTATACACTTATAGTACAATAATTCTATTATCCATTTGTGACGCAGAATAATAAATACATACAAAAAAATTGAATTTTTAACGCTCCAAGAATAGTGTGAATTCGTATTTTACAACCGACCTCGTGACTCCTCAATGGATGGACAATCTTAGATGATGGCATTTTATCTCAACTACAAAATAATGATACTATAGTAACATAATGTTAGGCGTTTTTTTACAATATTTAAAACATCTCCACAATTATTTCAGTTTACAATAAATAGTCTTCCCATTACAATGTTGTTATAGTTATTTCCAAGACTGCAATTAAACACATAAAAACTAATTGTTTGATATAAAAATGTTTTATAGCGTATATAATAATTGTCTATTATGAATATACGAGCGACTGCAAATATATAAAAAAGATAATTGAAATAAATTTTTAATTATATTGATATATTTAACTATAAGGATTATCTTTGGATAAGAAATGAAATTGCCAAAATTTATTATATTATACTTATAGCTAAATAATATACATTATTATACAGCTTTCACTGACAGCCATAACGTTGACAGTTGACCGAAATGTCAGGTAAATCGTTGCTATCAACTAGTATCAAATAAAACAACTCTATGGCACGTTAACATTAATTGCATTGTACTCTGTAGCGTCTAGTTTTTATATAACCTGTATAAAATAAGGTGAAAGATATATTATTATTTTTGATGGTCAATTTACGATATTCAACTTTGTTTAAATAGTATATTTTTGGCTCATACGCAACATTTCCATTTGGATATTAAGAGATATATTTAGCAAGGATATATTTATTAAAATTGCAAACTTTAATGCGTACGTATTCATATATTTTCTTAGAGTCTAGAATCTAGATGCGTTATGGCAAAGTAATGACTTTTCAATTCTATGATTTATAGGAATTAGAATGCTTTTGGTTAAAATATACTGTAGGATACCCCTTGGCTTGGTTTTGTATGGCGCCAAATCGAACTCGAAACGCTGTGCAAACAATAATGTAACAAATAATAATAAACAACAAACCAAACCTAACAGTAAGGATTGCCTACTGAGGCTCATAAAAAAAGGAAAATATCCATGTCTAAATTAAAAAATAATCAATATAATATTGTGATAAACTTGGAGAGAAATCAAGTTATTGTAACAATAATAAAACAAAACTAACCTAACCTAAAAATCATTCAGTAAGCATATAAACCAGAATATCCTCTCTAAGAAACGTACACAGAATTCTCTAATATCACCTACAATATTGCTTAAATTTATCCTAAGAATGGCAAGAATTAAAGATTCACCCTAAAATATAGTCTAACGGACGTTTTAAATGACAGGCTGACGAATAAAAAGTAAATATAATGGACTATACAAGATATAATAATTGAGCAGTTTTGCCCGGAATTTGCATAATGAAATAAGTTGTATGCTGTTTATATAAATAATAATTAGATAGGTAAATATAACGTTCAGTAAATAAAATTAATTAGAAATAATAATACTGATTTGCGTACTAAAAACACGTCATGGAAAGATATGTTCATATTTAATACGACTACTTTTATTACAAATACTTTACAGTTTAACACGGTCTTTGGGGCGAGCACAATCATAATCATCATCATCATTTCAGCCGTAAGACGTCCACTGCTGGACATAGGCCTCCCCTTTGCACTTCCATGAATAGCTACCGGAGGCGACCTGCATCAAGGGTCTAAATCGAGCCCGATGCCCGCCATGAATTCATTTTTGCCGCGACTAGCGCAAGGGCGTCTCCTGCGAGACATGAATCTGAGCAGCCGGTCGGAAGCTCGCCAGAGTGAGTTTGGTGGCATAGCTAGGTCCTCGCCTCCGTGCCCAGCGGAGGTGGTTGTTATCGCGGTCCCTACACAGAACCCTAACATCTAAGTAAAGCTGCGTACAAATCTGGCAACAAAACGAAAAGCACGTAAACTGTCACACTGACAATGATGTACTGTTGCCCGCCGACATTTAAAAATTACACTCTAGCCCATGGCCAATAATTATAATAGATTGTATACAAGTGTTGCGAAGTCTTTTATATTTGAGTGTTGCTTTCCTCATATTAAATTAGCACTCATACATACTTCAAAAGAGCCGTTATCTCTGAAAACCTCTTACAACTTGAGTCGCAATTTCATTTTACTGTTGCCCACCTATAGATAATAGATAAATAAAAACAGAAATTCTTATATTTTAAATCTTACTTAGATTAGGACACTTAACTCTGAATTGGGTTTAACATTAATCTGACACAACAGATAGTATTTTAACAGATAAGAATAATTTTTCTTCCAAACTTTTCCCTCGAGAATAAACCCAAGGCCGCATAGAACGCACGAACTCTGGTGGTTGAAAAGTATGTTAATTAAGGTTATTTACCAATAAGACATATAAATTACATATTCAGATACATAAATTACATTGATACAATTAATATGCGATACGAAATGAAAAAGAAAGAGTCAACAATCTTATCCGGACTTTAATTATGCTCATAAATAAAAATAATATATAAATAAGTATTAATTGTCATGGCCAAGTAAATGGTTCACTTCCAGTTGCTTCGCACGGGCGCTTCCTTGAAATCAGGATATTGATTAAACATTTACTTATAACCATAAATTTTATTGAAAAGTATTAAATCGCTATTAACTGAGGTAATTCTTATTAAACCATTTAATATTTTATACTAGTCAACATGGCAGACTTCGTCCTGTCCGATATACAACCTAGCTGATCTAATTATGAATTTCCCGTCAGTGCTCTGCGCTCGGCTTGGGCCGTCGCGGGAACGTTGGCCGCCTGAGCGGCCGGTCGGAAGCTCAACGGGGTGGGCATTGCGACATATATCGGTCTTCGGCTACGTTTCCGGCGGAGACGGTTTTTGACGCGGTCCCTACACATAGCTCTATCGTCTGATTTGTCTGCTTCTATTGATTGTAGGATGATGAATAGTATTCTATAACCGACCTAGGAGTATGAAAACAGTGGTACTAAGTTTCGTTAAAATCCGTCGAGTAGTTTACAGATAGATAGAAAAAAATAGATAAATAGATAAAGAATAGATAGATAGACAGATAGAAAAAAATACTGTATGCATTTTTGGCATGAGTATCGATCACTAATCAGTCGCTGATAGTTATTTTGGAAATATATTACCTGTACTGAATTGACCTCTACATATTTATTGTAAGTACATAGATTTAGATAATTTTTTTAAATACATAATAATTTATTCTTCTGTTTTTAGACTTGCTTAAAAAAGGTGTTCTTCCTGCTAAACCATTAATCTCTTTTCATAAACATCTAAAAACTGTATTTCCTGTTGCAAAAACGAGACAGACCGTTTAGAAAATGTCTGATTTAAGCTTAAAGTATAGGATTAATATTTATTCTTTAATTTAAGCATAAAAAAATCAACCAAATAAAAATACTATAACCTCAATAATGCTTTTAAAAGTTTGCCATTATTGAGGTTATAATTTTGAAAATAATAAATTTGTTTCAATATTCGCAACACCAATAACTCTATGAACGCAACGGAACAAAAAAAAATATAGCATTGTAATTTCTTACATATAATAAACGGTTAGACGAGTTGGCGTAGTTCCTATATAAAATAACTGGAGTTTATTAAAACAACGGTGTAGTTACGTCAAAGCATAAAAATACGAACTTACCAACGAGATGCGGATATTATTCGTGAATGATAAATTATTTAGAAAAGTTGACCTATTTCAACGTCAATCACAAAATACGTCATACGAATGAGACTATGTCCATTTTATTAATTTACAGTGGCTCTAACATGAATCTGTTCTTTGATGAGTATGAAAATACTCAGTGATAACGAGAGACATATATTACTTTACCCTACTATGGAATTGACAGTTTTTTTAATAATATAAAAACCATCAGCCTTTTGAGAGCCTCGTAGGTTAATGGTTTTAAAAATGTGAACGGAGCGAGAGGTATCGGATTCGAGTCCCGGTCTGGAAAATTAAAAAATTATAATTTATTCGGTTTCTGGAAGGGCTTGGCGACTGCCTTAATACTGTCGCACCCGTGAGAGCCATGCCGACGCATATGCTGACGCACTAATTAGGCCAGCTCGTGGCCTAATTACCATTGGCCAGCATGGCTCTCCCACGTTTTCGTAGTGTTGTCTTGTTTTTGCAACCACAAATACACATCTGCTAGAGAGTGACAGAATATTTAAGTCTGTTTAAAATTAGGCTATTTTTATAAGTAAGGGATTCGGTTAATAAGGTTACATGTGTAATTAAATACTGATAATAGATAATGTAGTGTATATTAATGTTTGCGTGATTATAACAGATCTTTAAATAAATTACTTTTAATTTATTTATAATAATAAATTAATTAATATAATACTTCCCCATTAGGCCCAATGGGGCCATACAATTT
>DWCF01006237.1:0-12762 GCA_018230265.1 Delias oraia
GTCCGAAGTGATACCACGGGCTCACAGAATACTCAGCGTGAAACGGTACTTGTACTGTGTTTCGCAGAGTGAGTGAGCATATCAGAGGCTCTTAACAGTCCCGCTTAAGCGGCGTAAAAAGCCGGCAACACCACCAATGCGCGGAATATGGCGCGGTTGTCCATGAACGGCGGTGGTCCCTTGCCATAAAGGAGACCTGCACCTGCTCCGTTGTCCGCTAAAGAATAAAAAAAATTATATGTTTTTCATATTACTCATATGTATTGACAAATTTGGTCATAGACAAACATGTATTCCGCTGACTGATGCGTCATGCTTGGAGCATAGACCGTTAATGGCTTATCTAATCATAGTCTATATGACATGAAAAACCACAAATCACTTAAAATTCGACGAACAATAATCTTATCATATTGAAAAAATGCAATTTTATTGTAGCTATTTAGTGATGACGACTCAATTTCTAACATCGTAAACAGAGCAACGTACCTACGGCTATAATTTTTAATAGGTAATAATATTTTTTTAGTACCGCAAAGCCAATAGGAATGGCTGTAAGATTTTTCATACAAATAATTATGCGAAAGTTTTTTATTTAAAACAAATTTGTATTCGGATAAAAATATTCTTCTCCTAGATTCACCTCCTCACGTAGGAGAGCCATGCTGAAGCATATGTTGATGCACTAATTGGGATTTGGGCCGGTTCGTCGACCATAGTGATACCACGGGCTCACAGAATACTCAGCTTGGAACGGTACTTGTATTGTGTTTCATCGAGTGAGGATATCGGAGGCCCTTAAAACCAATGCGCGGACTGTAGCGCGCTTATTCATGGCGGCGGTGTTCTCTTACCATATAGGAGGCCCACCTGCTCCGTTGTCCGCTATAGAATAATAAAAAAGAAAGAAAGAAGCAAGATAATTTTTCTTACAATGTTTTCCATAGTATCTTATATAATTTTAACTTTTTCTAAATATAAGATATATGTAAATATGTTTATTAATAATTGCCGTCTATGGTTTTATAAATTAGGAGAATACATGTTTTCTGAAAGACTAAAATGATTTGTTTAGACTACGTATAGACTCTTGCGAAATATATGTATGATTAAACAAGATATAACGAAAACAATAATTGTAAACCGATGGTTGTATATCACTATCAAAGTTAAATATTTAACTGTGAAATGTATTAAATTTTGTTAGCTCAGCGAATATGCTAGGAACAGGTTTTAAATTTTTTTAATGTTGTGGCGGATAAAGGAGCAGGTGGGTCTCCTATATGGTAAGAAGCAGAGATCTAGTTGGTGAAAGAGATGTCCAGCGAAAGGGTACATATTTAACGTGACCCATTAAAAAAATATATCGATTTAGGATCCGCTGTATGATTAGAAATTACCTGATGGGGTCAAGGAGTTATTGTCGCGTATGTTTACGTAATGAATTGTACCAACGCAATAAAGATGACTTAACATACCTGTCGCTTAACTGCTTAGAAGTGATTACAAGTGAAGCTCCTCAAATCGCATAATTAGATTAACTGATCCATAAAATGGTTGTATGGAATGGCTTCGCATGATGCAATCAATCAAATGAAATCGTTGCATATGCAGTCCTTGTCTCAGTCGTGGAACGGTGGTCCATGAGAAGAGACTGCCTCAGTACTATCTTTTTACGAAATTCGATGGTAAATAATGTTGCCCAAATGCAAGACTTTACCTATTTCACTTTTGACATTTATTAAAGTTTACTTCAGATCTTCGAAAAACCTACCAGAATAGGAACATTTTGAGCTTGAATTAGCATAGCTATAGTAAAGATCAACCAGATTTATAAAATATGTCATATTTAATGAGAAATTCCAAAAATCACTACCAATAAATAGCTGCAAGTCTTAGTCAATAGTCTTGTTCTTGCTCAAGTCTTACATGGTCAGTCTTGGTCTTGCTAAAATTAGGCGGTCTTGGTCTTGCATTTGGGCAACACTAATGGTAAACGAGCAGGAGGCTCACCTTAGATAAGCGGTCCTCCACGCATGGACAACTTAGCTCTTGCAGGGTCGAGGCTGCCTTGGCGGCATTTAAGGGATAGATACTTAGTAATCAAAGGATTTAGTAACATAACATTGACCGTTTTATTTTGTAGTATAGAGCTGATGCACTATTAATTCTCAAATAATGGCATTTAACTTTCTAAAAATAAATAAGAAAATATAATTATATGAGTCATCATCATCATTTCAGCCGAAAGACGTCCTCTGCTGGACACAGGCCTCCCCTTTGTGGGGTCTCTGCCATAATTATAATACTAACTTAATGTAAAAATTGAGACATTGTCTTTTCTTCGAATTTACAATATAGTTGAGAATTAGGCTTTCTATTTCAGAGCGTCATAGCTAAGTGTTCTTATCACGAAGCGGTATATCGGTTTCGGATTCCCAGTTTGAATAAAAATTAATTATTTAATTTATAATCGATTCGGTGTTTGGAAAGTATTAATACTGTCGCACCCGTGGGAAAGCCATGCTGATGCATTGCTGAGGCACCAATTGGGCTAAATCATCCTAAGTCATACCATGGGCTCATAGAATACCGGCGTAATTCTAATCTTTTACCATAGAGGAGATACGCCTGCTCCGTTGTCCCCTGTACCATACAAAATCTATTGTATATTATTTTGATATATTAAATAAAATGGTCTAGTAAAACGCCTAGAAAGAATCGTTATATATTCAGCAGAAATGGAGCCGTGCACGACATTGAGTTGTCTCCTTGAGATATATATTATCATTCAAGTTGTGCGCCTAACGTTTTCCTCTGTTTGGAAATCTATGAAAAATTATTGAAGACTGTATGAAAATAACCTTCGGTTTTGATGATATAATTCATATTTTGTTTATGGTGTAGCGGACAACGGAGCAGGTCTCCTATATATGGGTCTCCTATATGGGTCTCCTATATGGTAAGAGAACACCACACAAGCAACCCTGCCACAGTCCGCGCATAGGTTGTGTTGACGGCTTTTTAAACCGCACGCGGCATTTTTAAGAGCCTCCGATATCCTCACTCAGCGAAACACAGTAGATGTATGTTTCAAGTATAACTACCATTTCACGAGCGTTCTATCAGCCCAGGGTGTCACTTTGGACGTGACGGCCCAATTTGTTCGTTACGGATAAGAAGATAGGTTATTGGAAAGGTTCATTTTGCTCCGCGAAGACATTGGAAGGGTAACCTTATGTTCGATGTCCGTGGGCCTCCGCGTACAAGCCGGTTAATGCCCGCTAAATTGGAGAAGTACTAGCACGAGGTAGTATAAGAGTACTAGTACAATAAAAAAACGGCGTAATCTTGTGTTACAATAATTTTGGCAATGTCAAAAACGTTGGCAATCGACTAGGAGGCTTAGGGTAAGCGGTACTCCGCATATGAACACCTCAACTACTAGCAGAGACACGGCAGTTGACGGCTTTTAAGGAATATGTATGATTTTTTTATTGAAGATCCCCAAGTCGTATTGTTTTAGAAATACCACTGCTGACAGCTGATTCCACAGAGAGGTGGTGCGCGGCACAAGATGCCTTAAATACGTTCAGTTGTGGAACGACATACATCGAGGTAAAAACGATGAAACGATTGTACTCTGCCTCGATGTTCGATGCTGAAATTCAGCAGCAGGCATCAGTCCAAACAGCCCCTGCGAAAATTCTCCGTGATAGATGCGGTAGAAGATGATGAGCGAAGCAATATATACGCAACGCCAAAGACATTTAACCGGTTCGCTTGTATGTAATGACCAGCGATGTTTTAATTCTACGGCACATAAATTTAATCGCTGTAATTTCAGCGATTAAACTTGTTCTGATCACGCTTTGATTATAATCTTGTTTAGATCTAGAAGCGATTAATTCAATATCGCGGCATAGTATGTACGTCGAACATTGTAAGCGGGCGAAATAATATTTGAAATTGAACTACCCTACATCACGTAACGATACAATTTTTTAATATTTTTTTTATTGATGAAATAAGCCTCATTTTTGTCATTTTTTGAGCCCTGTAGCTAATGGTTTCAAAGAGAGCCTGCTCCATTGTCCGCTATAGCATAAATCACAGTAACCGATACGTTAAAATCATTACCCTCGATTTTTGTAATCGGATAAAGTTACCTATAAGTTAATACGGCATCTCAGCTATCTTCATACGAAATTGTATGTACATTATTCTTCTAAAATATAATACGTAAGGGAATTTTATCCTTCTAATATTTATAAATGCTGAATTTCTACATCTAAAAATGTGTCATACATTTATCATTAAACAGGTATATGATTACTATCAGTATTTTGAAATCTGATAGCGTTTTAACTATTTCACACAGTCATACCGCTTTCAGTTATCTCACGTCACGTGTATCGTAAGACTTTAGCCTTCGACGCACGAGTTACGATTTATTCATATGAATACTTTAGTCACTGAAGTCTAAAAACATAAGAACTCTGAATCGGTTCAATCGGGTAAAAAAGCCGGCAACACAACCGACGCTGTTGTCCACGGTCGGCGGTGTTCTCTTACCATATAAGAGACCCACTTGCTCCGTTGTCCGCTGTACTATAGTAATGTCATACCGTTGTCAACAGTCAATCATCGAGAAGTACTGTCCGGATATCGCAGCCGGTGGCTACTCGTGCTGTGATGAGGCGCAGATGAAAACATTCGACAGCAACATCGCGCTCGCGTTCACTCTCCTCTCGCGGTGTCCGACATGCATGGACAATTTCCTGAAACACTTGTGTGGCATGACCTGTTCGCCGGACCAGAGTAGCTTCATAGAAGCGAAGAAATTCGCCCCTTACAATGGTATGTATCTGTATCTATTTGAAGAGCAATAATTATCTGGCAGCCTCATAGATAAGTGGTATAAGTCTTCCATGAAGCGAGAGGTGTCGGGTTCGAATCCCGGTCAGGGCAGTTATAATTTATTCGGTCTCTGGAAGGGCTTGACAGTGGTCGGGCGAGTGTTAGTACTGTTGCAGCCCGTGCCATGCTGATGCATATGGGGACGCATTTATTGACCCGGCTCGTCCAAAGTCACAGGCTTACTGAATACTTAAGAGCGTTAACAGATTACTTAATACCGTGGAGCGGTAGTTGTACTTGAAATGGTACTTCTACTGTGTTTCACTGAGTCAGTGAGGATATCGCAGGCCCTTATAAATGGGCGGCGGTGGTATCTTACCATATAGCAGACTCACCTACTCCGTTGTCCGCTGTACCATAATAAAAAATTATTGACAGTTATATTATACTGAGAATAGCAAAACAAGTTTGTTACAAATCTCGAGAGACCATTTTAGCCCGCGTAGGTGTGTTTCAGATATGGAAAAGGCTGTGTTTGATATATTTTTAAAATAGCCTTGTGCTTGTAGGTTCACGTGACCTGCGTGTAAATGTACCATTAGGTCCATTTACACGTTAGCGTTGTTTTTGCGGATAGGCTATAATAGGCTGTGTTTGATGTGTTAAAAATGGGCGCTCAAACAACGACAGGCTTTTTTTGTAAGGTCGTTTGTGCTGGTAGAAGGTTTACGTGGCTTGCGTACAATGTGCCAATTACACTTGTGCGCTTGTGTTTTCGGGACAGGCAAGAGGCTGTCTTTGATACGTGTCAAACATCAACCGTTCTGCAACAAAGTCGCTTTTGGTTATGCACGGTTCACGTCGCAAGCATATAAATGCACCAGGTATTAGGTACGCGTATGGCTTAAAATATTTACTAAGATCAACGTTTAACTACAAATTTAATATATGTTAGAATTTGGTTATATTTTCTATTTGTAAATACATTTGTAGAAGTATACATTAAGATACTATTTGGCAAAGAAAGGCTTGATTTATTAAGAATAGGGGTTTCTCGTTTTTTATAACTTGACAAAATTTTCCTGTTTTAAAAAATATATTACATAATTTTTTTTATAAATTTTCAGCTACACATGAACGGGTGACCGAGATCGACTTTCACTTGGGGGCCACCTATATGAATACAACATTCACTTCGTGTTCTAGTGTGAGTTTTTTATAGTATAGCGGACAATGGAGCAGGTGGGTCTCCTAAATAGTAAGAGAACACCGCCGCCCATGGACAATTTGCGTTTTAACGCTACAATTTCGAAGAGCTTCCGTTGTCCTCACTCTCGCAGCGAAACAATACAAGCACTGATTCACGCTGGTATTTTATACAACATATATACCGTACCATATATATTTTTTTATAGTATAGCGGACAACGAAAAGGGTGGGTCTCCTATATGATAAGAGAAAACCGACGCGCATGGACATAAACGTTGGCCGCTATACAATACAAACTTTAAGAAGAATTCTGAGATACATAGGATTTTTTTGCTAAAACTTTGATTTATTAAAATTAATTAATTAAAAAAATAATTTTTTGACTTTTGCAGTTAAAGTCAAATCGACTTAGATTTATGGTATACGTTAATTTATATAAATTATATGCACTAGAAAAAAATTAAATGACACATTTTATTGCAATGATTATTTAATCCAAATAACGCGCCACTATATTTTACTTACTTAGGGAGTCTTAATTAGGGAGGGAGGGGACTTAGGGAGTCTTAATTAGGGAGGGAGGGGGACTTAGGGAGTCTCGTTTTTGATGTTCGAGTTACAGACAGTCAATATTTTTATCACCGCCTCGTAGGGAAATAACATTTTGTTCGAGAGTAATTGGAGATACTGCGTGTTTAGAGCTTCAGCGGAAGGGAATTAATTTTTTTCGACTGAATGAGGATTTCTGCTTAACGAGGTTCGGCTTAATCAGATTCCACTGTATTTAATATTATAATATAATTTTTCAGGTTCAAGTGCCGTCATCAAACAAGTTAGCACTGGACATGATGTGTGGTGATTACTCGTCTGCATACTGCACGCCACAACATTGGTTCGACACGATGGGTGATGGGACGTCGTCCTATGTGCCCTTTCAGATTAACTACATCAGCGGAGACGAGCCCGGGCCTAAGTTTACCCCCTACAACCCACCAACTAAACCGTGCAGTGAAGGCTTAGTTAAGGTACTGTGTCAACAGGAAATCTAGGGTATGAAAAGGGTTATCACGCTTCCTTGACAATTCAAACACGTGATCACATTTTGATATATTTTGTTGAGTAGCATTTTTTGGCGTTTACGTAGGCCAGAGTGACTTTTAGAAGTTAAGCGGGCAGAAAGCTCGCCAAGAATTAATTTTTGTCGCGAGTAACGGTGTCGTGCGAGTTTCGGCCTGGGCCGTCACGGGAATTGTGCAGCGTTATTGACGGAATGATTTAACAATCAACTATAAAGGCGTATTGTTTGTGTCCCGATACCTCTCGCTTGTATGGTAGACTTATTAAATCACTTAGCTATGAGGCTCTCAAAATGTTATTGTTGATGGTTTTTCATTACAGGGTCAGCCGGGCTGTTCATGCCTGGACTGCGAGGCGTCCTGCCCCGCCCCGCCCCCCACTCCACTCCCTCCCAGGCCTTTCACCATAGCGGGCGCGGATGGTTACGCCGTCTGTATGGCGATCGTTTTCGTCATATTCACTTCGCTCTTCCTAGGCGGTGTCTATTGCTGCAACCCGCAAGAGAATATTGTCGGTGAGTTGGGAAATGGTGTAGGGATACCTTTTTTAATGGTAACGCGGACAATGTCCGTAAAATACCTTACAGTTACCTTAAAAAGGTTAAGCGGCGTAATAAGCCGGCAACACAGTAAGCGCGTATTCACCATGGGCGGCGGTGATCTCTTACCATATATGACGCCCGCCTGCATAGTGTTCGGTATACCATAAAATATAGGATATTTTATTACAAGTTTTGAGATGGCAATATCTATCAAACTTTGCGATGTACAGTCAAGTTAAAATAGTTTCTCATTTGCCCTAAAATTTATAATGTACATAGAAGGATCACAAAAAAATATAGGCTGAATATTTTTTTTTAATGATACAAGTATTTAGTATGAAATGCGGTGAAGGTGCTAACAGTTGAATGGTCTATACTTTACTTAGATATTGATATACAGGCTTATATCACAAAAAGGCTTTTTATTTTTAAGAAATGACAAAAATGGAGTGACTAGTTATTGTGCAATTGGTAAAATTAACACATCCGAAAGAGTACAACGAATGCATATTCAAAGATCCTCGTAGTTAAATGATCTTATGAGCCTACCACTAAGCGATAGCAATCTGGTTCGAGTCGCAGTCCGAATAATAACATTATAATATATTCGGTATTTGGGAAGGCTTGATAGACGGGCGAGTGTGGTACAACTGTTGCACCCGTGCGAGAGCCATACTGAATCACTAATTGGACCTGTTCATCCAAATGATACCTCGGGCTCAAGGAACTAGTACTTGTGGTATGGTTTCGTCTTATTTTGACACGACCTGGCAAAATACTCAGCGTGAAACGCTGTCTATTTTGTTTTGTGAGTATTTTGTGGTACTTTTACTGTGTTTCGCAGAGAGAGTGAGGATATCAGAGGCCCTTAAAATTGCCGTGTAGCGGCCTAAAAAGCCGGTAACATAACCAATGAGCGGACGGTGGCGCAGTTGTTCATGGACGGTGGTGTTCGCTTGCCATATTGGAGACCATAAATAAAAAAGGCGTAAATGTTAAAATTACGATGTGTTGATTTTACTAACAGCTGACAGATATATAATCACTGAATTGTATACACTTATTTTTTATCTGTCACCTGCTTACATAATATGAAGCAACTATATTATTATATTATTCAAGGTCTAAAGGATGTTTTGAATTATAATAAGTCTATCTACATATGGAAATGAACTTGAATTTAATATAAATAGCCATTTTTCTTATATACCAGGGCTTCCCAAACTTATTAATACTATGACGCCATATAAAATTGTGTTTTTTCTTGCGACGACGTCCCCATCAAAACCATCCAGTGAACTCGAAATAGGAGTAGTTAGTCTAATTCTGAGAAACTCCAGAATGTATTTAATATATGTAACAAAACATGAAAACAATGGGCCTGATGGAGAAGCTCAGAATCCCTCAGCGAGCTATGGAGAGGGCAATGCTTGGAGGAGGATAAAATCAGAAATGAGGTTATCCGCGGACGAATCAAAGTAACCATTGCTCGGCGTATTTGTAAGTTGAAGTGGCAATGGGTTGGCCATATTGCTCGACGAACCGACAACCGATGGGAGAGAAAGGTTCTCGAGTGGCGACCGCGTACCGGAAAACCCAGAGTGGGGCGTTCTGCCCCGCGATAGAAGAACGATCTCATAAAGTTTGCGGGCAACCTCTGCATCGCTCAAGATCGCAGTAGGTGGGCGTCCTTGGGAAAGGTCTATGTCCAGTAGTGGACTTAAATAGGCTGATGATGATAAAAAAAGAATCTAAATCAAGATATTAATTATTATTACACTAGTTTATGGTTAGTAATAGGAAGAACGCTATTGAGAAGGATCCTTGTTTGTCTGAGCCTAGTTTCTGAAATGGATGCTTAAATCGCCCCGCGACGCCCTTAGAGTTTCCGCAACGCTCCAGGGCGTTGCGACACAGTTTGGGAAGCCTTGTTCTAAAGGATGTTGGGAATTATGAGTTTAGAGACAGAAATTAACTTATACTTGATATAAAAAGCCCTTTTTTCTTATATTCGTTCATTTCTTGTTGGAGATAGCTTCTTACTAGTTTTTATTCCTTGGTCGGGTAACTAACCGGGTGTTGGTTGGGTTTTGGGACAGAGTCATGGAGGGCTGGTGATCGAGATGGACCCGAGACGAGCCCACTGCACACGCATAGATCTAGTATGTATACTGGTTTGATACGCTTATTGCGTCTTCGGACAACTTAGATGACATTAGACGAAATTTTTTAATTGGCATACGTTTTCCAAGATTTAAAATTGGGCGTAGGCGGGTGTAAATGTAGGCGTGTCTTTAGTTTTCAAAGCTGAATCACAAATATTGTACGAAAGATGTTAAAATGTTGCGATTGCCCACACTTATTTAGTAATACATGGCTGATAGTGACAAACTTTATGCAATATTGATTATTAGGGTGTAGTGTCGCTGTTAAATTGAGTTTAAGGGTGTGAGTGTGAAAATTTAGTCTTGATCTAAGTGAAATTATAAAACAAAGTTCAAAATATAAAAAATAAGGGTTGAAGGACTATTTTAAATGAAATTATTGTATCAGTATTGCCTATTATAGTCATGTAACAAGTAATTGTATAAAAATTATATGTAATGATTCTAATAAGTTTTTATTATGTTATTGAATCTGACATTATCTTTAAATGATTGAACAGATGTTTCCGTAAATGATTATCATAGTAATGTCCTTAATACACTTGTCTGTTTGTCCCTTACATGGCGACTTTTATAAATATTAGTAAAGAGTTTGTTTTTAAATATTTTTTTTAATATCTAGTCTATAATAGTTTGTTTTTAATATCGGAGGCCCTTAAAAGTGCCGCTTAAGCCGTTTAAGTGTCGCTTGGCGTAAAAAGCCGGTAACACAACCAATGCGAGGACTGTGGCGCGTTTGTATAATGGCGGCGGTGTTCTCTTACTATATAGGAATAAATAAATAAAGATTTATTATTAGTGAGACAATATTGTGTGGTGTCATCTAAGTGCCAAAATAATAGAGTTAATATAGTTTTGTGCTGTACACTTTTTAACACTGTATTATATGTGGATTATTGCATGTGGTGTAATTATTTATTTAAAAAAAAATACGAAATATTTTCATATAATTTATGATATTGATCGTTTTATTGTCAAATTTGATTCTGTTCGGAGGTATCTTAAATTCTTTTTTCCTAAGTTAGATTTAGTTAGTTAGATTTGTATTTTGAGAACCCAATGGCCGATTGGCATTGTAATTTATCGTGACGCGATGGATACCGGGTTCAATTGCCGGCATTAATATTGATAATTTATTTTATAAATTTTATTCGGTTTTTGGAAGGGTGTGACAGTGTCCGAGCGAGTTTATCCATGCTGTCTTGCCCGTGGGAGATCCATGATGACGTATTAAATGGGCCGGTTTGTCCAGAGCGACAAGGGTACCCTGTACTGTATTTTTGTGACTGAGGATATCGGGGGCTCACTAAATTATACCGCCTAAATGGCGTAAAAGGCTTACAACACAAACTAAAGCGCAGATAGCGGAGAAGTTGCCCATGGTGTCTCTCCGGTGATCTCTTAATTTCAGAATACAATAAAATTATTATAAAACCTGTATGATGAAGTTGCCCATGGTGTCTCTCCGGTGATCTTCTAATTTCAAAATACAATAACATTATTATAAAACCTGTATGAAAAGGTAGTATTTTTATTTTAAATCTCACCGTGTATCACCATAGTGGTGAAAAAGTTAAAAATTCTAAATAAAAGATACACCCGACGAAGTAGGCCCCTAACTTTTTAACAGTAGTAACAACAACAGCAACTTTTACAGTAAACAATTTTAACTAACTTTAACTTACAGTAGTTTATCTTTACAGTAACTTTTTAACTTAATTTTAATATAGGCGTGGCATCTGAGGCGAATCAAGACATGGCGACGAACCCCGGCGCGGTAAATTGGTCCATGGATCAGCCGGACGGAGCCAGCGAAGCGACGTTCTTTGAGAAGCTGGGCGCGAAGACGGAGACCAAATTGGAGGATTTCTTCCAATGGTGGGGTTGTACTATGGCTTCTAGGCCATGGATTGTTTTGTTGATTGGTAAGTGTGTTTATGTATATGAATATTCAGCGTGATACGGTGCTTGTACTGTCTTTCGCAGAGTGAATGAGGATATCTGAGGACCTTAAAAGTGCCGCTGAAGCGGTGTAAAAATCCGGCAACACAACTTATGCGCGGACTGTGTCGCGGTTGTCCATGGCCGGCGATGTTCTCTTACCATATAGGAGCCACACCTGCTCCGTTGTTCGCTACACTAAAAAAAGGGTCTCCGATATCACTCACTCACTCAGCTCTCAGCATTCTCTCACCCTTAAAATTGTTCCGCTTAATCGGCGTAAAAATCATGCAACAAAGCATGATTATGATGAGCAATGATCTCTTACCATAGAGCAGACCCGCCTGCTCCGTTGCCCGCTACCATAAAATTAAGAAAAAGTCTTACTAAAGATTTATGTAATTGTAATAGCCCCTATTTGTAGCTCGCCAATTACTTTAAAACTAACGTATAAAAACATGTAAACAATGTTTTTTTTATAATATACCATGTGTTATTTCCAGGTCTGTGTGTGATTGTATCACTCGGTTACGGAATACGGTTCATGCAAGTGACAACAAATCCGGTAGAGCTGTGGGCCGCGCCCAATTCGAGGTCTCGGCAGGAGAAAGAGTACTTTGACTCCCACTTTGAGCCTTTCTACAGAACAGAGATGCTCATCATCACGGCAAAGGATCTTCCGAAGCCAGAGTATACGATGGCTGATGGAAAGACAATTACTTTCGGATCCGTTTTCAATTCAACTTTCTTGCTGGATGTACTGGAACTGCAGAAACAGATTATGGGTGAGTATCTTTGGGATATCCATACGTGGGTCAATCTAAATAGTTATACGCTGGCAATAAACCGGCTTAAACCGTGGAAGGAGTAATCCTTCCACGGTTTAAGCCGGTTTCATCATAAGATGAAGGCAACACAACCAATGCGGAGATAACGAATGTCTTATATTGTTCGCCAAGAAAACAAGTT
>DWCF01006238.1:0-12759 GCA_018230265.1 Delias oraia
AAAATCATATACAAGTGTACATTGTCAATACAAGTTGTTTAGTTTTTGTGTTCGGCCAATAAGCAAAGGCGCGCCCTCTTCACCTCAGCAAATTGGCAACATTGTAATTAAAGGCTCATTTCAATAGCTCTTTAATTCCGTATGTAATGGAAGCAAAAAGGGAACCATCATCGATGGTTATTATAAAGTTTTTTCTCCGTGTCATCGTTCTATTGACGTGTTTTTTTAGTTTCAGAAGTTGAAAGCTAACTGAATACAGGTGATTATAGTTTGACGGTTCCATAGTTTATAATATACACCAATTGTATGGCTTTCGTTAAAAAGAATGTACTGAGTGTTTGGGGTAGAAGGGACGAGGAAAGAAACTGGCGTTCTGCCAATTGTGGGGCTGGCTTTATTCCAAATTTTATGCAAACTATGGCCAACGAGCAGATGGCTCACAGATAAGCTGTCCTCTACCCATGGATATCCTTTACCCTTACAGGGTTCAAACTCAAAAATCATTTAGTCAAATAGGCCCCATAAGGTGCACTTTTCAAGTCAAGTTACAAAAGTAAAGCTACCAATTCTTCGAAAGGACCAACAAGATTCTCATAGGGTTTTTATTTTTATTTGCTAGTTTCGAAGCTGGTGCCTTGCCGGCCTATTTAATATAATAGCTTGTAATTAATGAGAGTAAGATATGCAATCTCTAAAGTGCCTAATTTTAGTAACGCTTCTCTGTTAAAAATTAAATTTCTTTAATAAGTCCTGTGTTTCTTATTCAGAAAAATATTTCATGTATGATGAATTTATGTAAAATGCGACTAACTGTCGCTACACGTGATGCCTCGTCCCTCACGCGAAGTGGTCCCTAATAACACGGTTTCCGTAATGACAGTTGCGCCGGAGTGACTCCCTGCTGAGTCAGCAAACTTGAACGACGTTGGCGCCTTATAAATATTCCCCTCACACTTTTCCTATATACTTTAACCCTTATCTAAATCTTAACTAGTGTATAAAATTGAGTGGTGTGAAATGACTCTAAATTGACCGGATTCAATATACATATTGTAATAATTGGGAGTTATTTCTGGGCATGTTTAAATCTTTCGCTACGTTTGGCGTACTTCTAGATTTGATTTATTTCGTAATGTAATATAATTTAGTGCAATTATCTCGTAGCGGACCACAGGGCTAGCGGACATGCCGCCCATGGACAACCGCCCCACAATCCGCGCTTTACACTCCTCCTGTATTTACACTCATGCAACAAAACACAGTACAAATACTATTTCACGCTGGTATTATCCCGTGGTATCGCTTTGGACGAGCCGACCAAATTAGTGCGTCAGAATATGCTTCAGCATACTAACCCACTAATTTGGTCCACCTTTACCACCACCTTTTCCACGTAAGGGTTAAAAAAACTTGTATCCATTCTCGTAAAACGGCAGATTTACTTGAAACGATACACACACGAACAGCAGAAACAGTCTCGTCTGTACAACGAGTTAACTGTCCGTCTTAAAATACAACAAATATTATCGTCAGACAAGTCGACATCAAATAAAATTCGAGTAAACGATTCTGTTATTAACCTCTCGGGGATCTAAATTCATTTGTCAGTATTTTACTTAATCTCGAGACGAATTCCGTCTGTCATGTGTCTGCTCATCTATTGTCTTACTTTGTCCAATTCGAAAGATTAATGAGCGAGATGTCCGCGGAGGGCACGTAAATTAGATAACACTCCTACCACTCAGTGAGAAATTCGAGCTGGCTACAAATAAACGCCGAGACGTAACAGGCATTTATTACCGCACGGCTTACTTCATCATCATCAGTCTATCAAGTCTACTGCTGGATATAAGCCTCCCCTAAATAAGGAGGGAGTTTTGCCTTAATCACCACGCTTGACAGGCGGGTTGGTGATCGCAGAACATCTCCTGGATTCGGAAGGGCGCTGCTGCCCACCCTCCGGTGAAGTGTCATTTGCTCGCCTCTTACGACATCCCATTATTAAGACTGCTTACTTACTTCCTTACAATCGTTCAATATTGTATTCCTGTTAGCCTGATCGCCTGCTTTCTTGCCCGATACGAAATAAAAAAGTTAATTATTCAAATTTACATATTAAAGATACATAGAATAGGTTATTGCTTTTGCTAATTAAATAAATAAATCGCAATGCTTGTTTTATCTGTATTCTTTACACGTCCAACTAAGGCTAAATATTTATTAATAACCATAATTGAACATTTTTAATATGTTATCACATCTGATATTAATGAGTAGCTACGAATTTTCCCATCACACTTACAATGAATCGTTCAATTGTTTAAAGTCCAAAGTTCATAGTAATTTTTGCTTGATCCTATGTAGCAATTAAGATTTGATTTGATATGTAAATAGGCCGCGCTGGTTTTCCCTCACCACTCCTCTTATTTAATATGGTAATTCGTCGTCAGCATTGTTTTATTTCCCGTCGTATCCGGTTGAAACCCGATCCACTCTCGTTTGCACCTTGTCAGTGCCACTGATCCCATCACCGCCTTAATTGCTCATACCTTACTGCGTTCCTAACGCCCGTCGTTTCCATTCTATAGAAAAAAGCTTTGCTCCAAAGCTTTTGAGTGGACGAGTTTTTTATAGAGCAATGAGTGAACGGATTATGCGCGTCTATTTAATATTTTAACTGATCTTTAAAGCAATTGAGAATATTATTAAGTATTTTTAAGAAATATTTTACTACTTATCCTTTAGAATAAAAATGATGAATATATAAAACTGTGCTAATGTCGTCTTTATCTTTCGCTTAATTGAGATCATTTTAAGGACGTACGCACGTACGACGTAGGCACGTACACACACCATGAATAATATTTTTCTATGAGCGTTAGAAAAATTTGTTCAATAATCTTAACGAGCACGTTAATGAAAAACTCATTTCTAAAAAATGTCTTAATATAAATGTATACACTAATAAGGAAGTAAAGTTTGTGTGTTTGTAACGTACTAATCCGATCATGAAAATTATTTAATGTATCTAAGTTGAAGAAAAACCAGTTTAACGATAAAGTTTCTTACGTACGCTGCTTTAACGATGAGAGATGTTTGATTGTGTTCAAGAGAAGATTTGTAGAGCTTATCAAGCATATAAAAATTTCCGCCATGCTAAGCATATAGATATACTTTTATAATTTTTATTTCATATCTTCTATGACAAAACAATGTTTGCTGGGTCAACTACTTGCTGAAAAAAGTAAATTTATTGAGCGCGAAATTAATTTGCTACAGCGATTCCACGAAAAGCAACATAGACTTTTTGACAGCCTCGTAGCTAAGTGGTTTTATAAGTCTACCATGAAGGGAGAGGTAATAAGGCGAGAGGGTTTGTATTCCGTTCCGGATAATAATAATTTAATTTATAATTTATTCGATCTCTGGAAAGGCTTGATGGTGGCTGGGCGAATGTCTAAAGATTGCACCCTAGGGAGAACCATATTGAAGCATATGCTGGCGCACTCATTGGGCTGGCCCGTCCGAACTGATAACACGCGCTTACAGAATACTCCTGAAGTGGTAACTGTACGAAGAATTTAAACGGTACTTCTACTGTGTTTCCCTAAGTGAGTGAGTGATATTGGGGACGGATATAAAAAGGCGGCAACACAACCAAAGCGCGGACCTTATAGGTGACCCACCTGTTTCCTTGTCCATAATAATAAAATGGTATACCATAAAAAAAGATATAACCTTCTGTTGTAAATAAAAATAGTGTTTCCCATTCGTTTCCTCGAAATAGTCGAGTTGACGACGCAATTGAGTCATCGGTGTGCATTTTTTCGTGAGTGTACGCGTAAGTTCTCACGCGCCTCTCAATCTGATTGTGTTAAGTGTGGGCCGATAAACGTACTTAAAGCGCCGCAACTTGTAATAACACTGGCTTTATTTAGTGAAGGGCTTACGAGAGTTTGTTTAAATACGTCGTGATCTATAGTTCACACACGTGTAATACACAACGTACTGGTTTTGTTAGTTGTAGCTTAAATGATAGAATGGAATAAAATTTGCCTGGTTGCTTAATGGTAAGAGAGAACCGCCGCACGATACTCTGCGCTTAAGTTGTGTTGCCGGCCTTTTACGCCGCTTCAGCGGTATAATTTAAAGGGCTTCTGATAACCTCACATAGCAAAACTCGGTACAAGTAACGTTTCACGCTGATATTCTATGTTCCCGTGACTTAGAACGAGACCTGGAATCGAACCCGATACCTCAACCGTAAAAGACCACTTAGGTGCAAAGCTGTTAAAAAGTCTCTATTGCTTTTCGTGGAATCGCTGTAGCCAATCTCTGGAAAGAAAAAGCTGCTGTCCAAGAAACGACCAGAACTATTCTAACAGTTAAGTCTGTTATGTTATTTGTTTGAAAAATGAATTCCCGCGTTTTTTTGCCGAGCTGAGTGTTTGATGAAAGCTAAGTTATTTATAAAATAACAATCAAAGCACCGTTGCCTGCTAAGGCCTGATACGCAGGGCTGCATTGTGTTCCAAATTCCTGCGGTCCATTAGACAGCAAGGCAGTGGGCAGGAACATAAGTGGGGCACAAGTTATGAACGTATGGAGATGCTGCGAGGGCGGACAGCGCGATGAATAAGTTAAAAGACAACGCTTTCTGTGTATTTAATGCTTCCTCGTTGTTCCTTCAAATTGAAATGTTATTTATTTACAAAAGTTTCATATACTAAACGGGAATATTTTATGATATATTTGACTTACAAATAGTTTACAGCGAACATAGTTGTTTCTGCATTGTGAATTTTCTTGTTTGAAAGGAGAGAATAATTTTATTCACCTGCCAGAAATGACATAAATATTATTTTATTTATATAACAACTTGTGGTGATTGCTTATTTTACCAACATGTCAAAGCATAGGTACTAAGATATCTTTAATGTAATCTGCATTGTAAGTTTCCTTATTTTAAGAGAGAGAAAAGTTTTTTCACATGCCAGAAATGAGACATTCATTGTATACTTTAACGATACAATTACATGTGACTATCATTTATTTGCTGGCTCTCCATTCACTAGAGGTTTTGTTGGTCTAGTGCCAGTGTGAGTAGTCGTTCCAGAGAAATAAACACTGCTTACCAAATGCAAGGAATGATCAACAAGGCAAGTTTTTACGTGTGATTTTATACACCAAATAGTCCCTTTACATTTTAAAAGTTTCAAGCTAAAGTAGCGTTAGCAAGATTAACAAGATTTATACAATATACGGTTCATATCAATCATTATATCTCTCTATCTGTACTCTGTAGCCGGCGACAAGGATCGCGCTCACAAGCCGACACCGTGGGTAGGCGACGTGCAACAACACGATCTAGCTGATAAACTCTTAAGCATTTATGGTATGACTAGAATAACAAATTTGCCTATTCCTTCTGGCTGTTAGGTACTTTGACGTGTGTATTAGCGACAAGAATCTTGCGCCGAATTTTTAAACATCTTCAAGTTATTATATTGCAAGTTATCGCACTCAAGTAGTGAAAATTTCACAGTTGCTCATGTGAATTTAACTTTGTGAAGTTTATCCATCGACATTCTGAGCACGAATTCAAGTGCTCGCGTTTATCTGGTGGGAAGTGAATGCCGAGAATAACCGCCCGCTATGATGTTTTCCATAAATGGTTTGAAATATGCGCGGCTGGCTTTTGGATCTCGTTGATGTTGTAAAGGTCTGCTTCGAGGATATAGGTATCTTGAAAAAAAAGAGCGTGCATTCCTTATATATAATATAACTGCTTACTACTAAGCCGAAGTTCTTACAATGGAACTGTCGATTCGGATTTGGACATTAATAGCTCCTAGTAAATGTATAAAAGATTGTAAAACCAGCACAACCGAATTAAGTTCAGCTGAGTTTCTTGAGAACAATTCTTGAAAGATTTGGACGTGTGCGTTAAAAGTATGTAATTTTAGTTTTTAATACATTATATATTTACTTACTATATAATAAATAAATATAAAATATTATAGGCAAATTTATAATGATATTGTGTATATTCGTAGCGTCTGTCGGGTCCACTAGTGTGAAGTAAAGATCGTTGACTTTTTTATATTGAAACCATTAAAATCATAGGGATATAAGATACTTCAGTTCAGGGTGCAAATAAATTTCAATTTGTTTCTCTGACAATAAAATATTATTAAGTTGTGACAGTAATATAATCTCCACTTAAGCTAACCAACATAAAAATCTAAAATAACACCTCTCGAATCACACAACTAATAAACTTAATTTTCTATTAAACTAAACATTAGTTTTAAACAATTATTACATCCTAACTTCTAATGCGGACGCACTAATTGGGCCTTCCTTGATACCACGGGCACATAGAATACTCAGCGTGAAATGGTAGTTATATCGTAGTATAGGTAGTAACGATGCTTCTACTGTGTTTCACTGAGTGAGTGAGGAGGATATCTGAGGCTATTAAAAATGCCGCTTAAGTGGCGTAAAAAACCGACAACATAACCAATGCGCAGACTGTGGCAGGGTTGTACATGAGCGGTGGTGTTCTTTTACCATATAGGAGACCATTTGATTCTTAAAAATAAACTATTTTCTTGACATGGAAAGTTTACGCTATACAAAACATATTGAAAATATTTACATTTAAATAATTATTACTTTCTTGAAGATGCTCAAAAAATTAATTAAAATTATTTTTGTACGCAAATCATGTGAAAGTAGTTTTTTGGTTTTGATTAGGGAGAGCCGCATTCTGACGAGTCGATTACCAAGTGCTAAACAGGCAGCGGTCGTCAGGTATTTGTTTGCGCGTGAGTATGATGCCTCGCTGAGTTAATGGGACAAAGAGAGTCACGTTCGAGCTGAAATGCCACTTGCTCAATGCAGCCGCATACAGCGTTAACGAGTCCTTATGATCTATCGCTTATTAGAATCAGTATTTCGCCATTCGCAGTTCTATCTATTATGTACTGTTATATACTGTCTCTAATAATTGTAATAAGTTTAATTTGGCTAAGGTTTTTATTTTTACAGTTTTTTTATGAAAGATTGGAAGGTAAAACGAGCCGGAGAAGCGGTTATCCGCCCATGGACATCCTCGATCCCTGCTGGGTCGTATTGGTTACAATATGACAATATATATGTACATAATAACTTGGTTTAATTTTAGTAAAATAATAATTGTTATTTTATACAATACAGCACAGATTTTATTTGTTTTTATTTTATTGCTTTGTTTTTACTAAATACTATGATTTTTTTATTCACCTACCTTAAATGCATACCTTGTTACGGCAAGTTTTTCTAACTGAAATGTAATAACCAAGGTATTAATGCTTTTGAAGGAAAGCATTTTACCCACTGGTTATTTCTTTGGTCATTCATATATTTTCATATATATTCAAATATTGCATTCGTTATGTGTAAAATAGAAATGTTTCCTTTGCCAGATAATCTTTTCAATAGTTACAAGTCCTAACAAAACCATGCCAAGTGTTTTTTAACTGCGTTATAATTATGCACGTGACGTTTTCAGATGGAATTACTTTATATCGTTGGCTGTGTTTAGCGGAACAACGTAGATCGTTGTCGTTCTTACGCCGCAACACAATCTCGCTTTATGGCGACGGTACTAGAAAAATGCATTAACCCACATTTTATTGCTGACAAACATAACTATAATAGCGCAGAGACGCAGTAATGTACCCCTTAATGTCACTTTACGTTCGCATTTATTAATTTTGTGTTAATTGCAAGCCTCGGGCGTGTTTTCTTTGAAGTTTGTATCCGTGCTCGGTATAAAATTGCATTAAGCTCTTCCCCGTTAAGTCCATAATAAGGAGAGGGCGACTGCAGCGCCTTGATCCTTTGTGAGAGCGCTCCGCCAGCGAGAACTGCGCCCAACGCCATGAATAATACGGAAAAATATTTTTCTCTACAGCACTCGACTCTAGAGCTGAACGTTCGACCGCGTCGGCTTTTCTGAGGTAGACTTTTGTGTTACTTTTAGCAAGCGTCGCGAGAATTGAATTGTTTTCGCATATTTTAGTGAACTACTGCTTCTATGCGGTTAAAGGCACTCGTTTTTTTGGAGATTTTAATATTTTATTTACATAATTTGTACAGAATATACTAATGTATGAGATTTATATAAAAGTTTAGTAGGTACTTTAAATACACTTTGTTTGACAATATAATAATCTGCAGGTCTCTTTTTCATTCTATATAAATGCTAATTTATAAATTGTTTAATGCCTAGAACTTGGTACTCGTTTAGAATATTCATAAAGAGACTTAGAAACTGAAAGTCCAACCGCCATCAAAGGCGGCAAATGAGTGAAATTCGGTGGTCGCGGCGTTCGCGATTTGCATAGCACATTCGCTAACAAGACACGTAGTACTTGAATTGCGTTCGCGAAAGAACCCTCTTCAAACAAGCCATTCCTATTTCAGCTCGCCTGTTTAATGTTTGGTCCGTATAGCGTCGGCTAACACTTAACGCTTTTTGCATACGAAAGCGGCCGACTACGGCTCGCCCCGTGTCTCGTTATAACGCTACTCAGTATTCAGCCTGGCATAGTTGAAGGTCGAGTTTCTGGTCGCTCTAATGAACTGTGTTATGCAACTACTTGGTCCATTCAGCGCCGCGATTGCGATGCGATTTTGTATGCAATTGCTGCCTGCTATAGTCTTCACGTATTTTTAGCTTGAGAATCGAGATATTTGGTCCAACATCAATGCATAATATCATATTTTATGGCGATATTTCATTTGTATGGCCTCCATATTTTTCGTTCCACATCTGAGCGTTTTTGAAGGCATTTTGTGCCGAGGAGCGCCTATACTAGATGAACCTTCTGCTCGTTTGACTCTATTTTCAATATGTGGTACATAGCTGCTGTGACTTATAAAGTCAGCTAAGAATGTAAATGTTGCTTAAAGATAAATATATAAATACATCTTAAATAATACTGAGGTAATGTGGTTCTGTTTTTTAATCTTTATTATATATATGCAATTTCCTTATAAAATGAGCTAAAAGCAAAGTTTCTAACACTGTTTTGTCTCGTTTTCGCAAAAAACCATGCAAGTCAACGAGAGAGTGACAGATTATTTAAGACATTGTTTCAAGTAAACCAATAATTGTAAGATAAGGCACTGATGATCAGTATTTCAAATCAAAAAGATTGTTTTTCGACTTACAATAGGAAGGATTTGATTTACAAAAGTAACAGTCACCACACTGTCTTAGAGCAGTCTGTGTCTACATTTAAAGTTGTAGCCAACCTGGCCATCATGCAATTAAAATTCAATTAAACTTCGATTTCCGAAGCCCGATTCACATTTAAATTTAAGGGTCATTAAGAGCTCATCGTTGGCCGTATCTCAGGAATGTTATAAAATCGAGTAGCCAAAATTACTAACCGCACTCAAACAGAATGGCTCATAAACGAAAGCACTCCCATCACATGTTAAGATAAACGACCGCAGTTAATCCAGAAGTTAAAACGTGACACGAAGCAGAGGCGCGAGTTGAAAAACTACAATATTCCATACCATTAATCAACGTCCCGTTGAATGTCGAACAAAGCCACCTTAATAATTGCAGCTATTGAGGGCCGGAGTCTCGTGAAACGTCTGATCATTGTGTGGGGGTAATTGACGTGATTCGTTGCTCTCCTTTTATCTTAATTTATACATTTCTAGCAGCGATCGCCAATTTTGCTATGGCCACTTGACAGAGTAGATAACAAGGTGTTGCACTGGCCGCCTGCAGCTCTGCTCGTCCATTCGAATACGAAGCGAGGGTTCGATACCTCAAAAGATTTTATCAAGAAATGTTGTAAGACGTGGCCGAGTGTTCATGCCAGCTGTGATGTCAACGGTATCGAACCCTTTACGAAATGTATTTGTTAATTTATTCGTTCTTTGCAAGAGCTTTGCAGTAGTCGGGCGAGTGCCTTACCAGTATCTTACCTGTCATGCGGGAATCATGCTGATGCTCATCATGCATGCTCATCGAACCAGCTAGTCTAAAGTCATATCAGCGTGATATTGTGCTTGCACTGAGTTTTTGAATGGCTGAGGTTTTCAGAGATCCTCTCACCACCACTCTGTTGAATCACCTGCCACCAGAGGTAATTCCAAATCTAATGGTTTGGAAGTCGTAATCGACTTTGATGAAAATAAGGCGTTCCTATCAACGGCTGTTCCTACCCGTGGCCCTGCAAGGGTTGGGTATGTCCATGAGCAGATTACCACTTACTATGATATGTGGTGCTCCTGCCTGTTTGCAGCCCCATTTTAATTAAAACAAGCTTAATCTGGCAATATAACTATAGCGCAAACTACGGCGAGGTTATCTCTTTTCATCGGGTGACTCGAATACCCGATTTGCTGCTATGTAATCAAAAATTCTATATTAACCTTTGCCACTAATATATTGCATTTATATTGGTTATTATTAATTCACGTCATATACATCTGCAGTAGATACACTGAAAATAATTACTCCAAACACAACGAATTCGTTTTGCCTTGCGATGGATGTTACAGATGTTGATCACATCACATATCTCACGAAACTCATGTTGCAAAAATCTTCAAAATGTAAATATGATCTAAGTTGTCTAATGTAACTGTAATAAGCATTAGTTTAAATTCAATTAGTTGTGTATGAATATAAATAAACTAACTAAAACATAGATAAACTTTAATTGGTTTCCCTGAATTTGTTTATTGAGTAAGTAGGTACAATAAAATTACCTCCACTAAAATTAAGCAACAAGTAATCTAACCTGAATGTAAATAACGACAGTAAAAGTCTTATAATAATTAGAAGCCAAACACGAATTATAAACTAGATTTATTTTAACATATGATTTTATCATTCTTTATCGCCCTTACGTTCCAACATGGCGCCGCGCCATCAAAACAACGCTAGGCGCGGTAAAATTGAAATTTAGAAATAGTAATTTCTTTTACGTGTTTATTATGTAACTTGTTTTTGTCTAAACCATTTTAAAATAGTTTTAAATTTAACAATATTCAAATGCATAACAAGTCGTACTTATTACACTTCTTCTTTTTACATATCCAACTGTTCCGTGGTTAAGCATAGAGATTGTCATTTTAGCGTTGACATTTTACGAGAGTTACAAAAGTATCTGCTCTCAGATGACCGTGAAAATAAAGAATAAACCGTAAAATGTTTCTACTCGTTATACGCACAGTGGCCTTTCAGACAGATGTGTAACAATTAGTGACAAATTAATCGTTGCGTGTTTAGCTTGATGGATTGCCGCATCGATGTGATCGCAGTAAGGCTTTTTTTCTCAACAAGATATCCGACCCCCATCCCTGTTTTGTAAATTGTCAAATTATACGAAACTCACCGGGGCGTGCCCGAGCCGTGTTTATTTAATTTTGAAAATATTCCGACTCCATTACATACGTATTTATTTGACGGAACGTGGGAAGAGTTAATTGAGTTACTTGAAACGTGTTGAGGTCTTTCCGGGAATATCAATTAGCCGAGTCAAAATCATATTTGTGTGTTTTTATTCTTTAATAGTAGACAAAGGAGAAGGCGTCCTTTATGGTGAAAAATCAACGCCGCCCATGGGCAAGCGTATCGTAATCCACCCCTTGCTTGTATTTTCGGCGTTTTCCGCCGCCTAAGTGTTGTAATGTCACGGGCCTCTGATAGCTTTACTCAGTGAAATACATTATAAGTGCTGTTTTACACTAATATTAGGTGAGGGTCTACTTTCTAATCATCATTATCATTAGCCTATTGAGTCCACTGCGGGACATAGGCCTGCCTCAAACGTAGGGGGTATTTTGCCTAGTACTTTCTATTACTTTACATCAATTTATTTTTTAGAAAATCACTATTTTTTTTTTACTTACACGCTTTATATACTTACGTATAAATATGTAATTGACTATCTATGTTTGTGTTTTTACCACTTGTTGTTGTTTAATGAAGCTAGAGATATCGGGTTCGAATCTCGGTCCGGGCAATTAGAATTTATAATTTATTCGGTCTTTTGAAGGGCTTGACAGTGGCCAGACGATTTCCGTAATACTGCTGCACCCATGGAAGAGCCACGCGGATGCATTCATTGGACACTAAGTGATACCACGGGCTCACAGAATACTCAACGTGAAATGTGATACAGCGTATTTGAAACGGTGCTTGTCCTGTTTTTCGATGAGTGAGTGAGGATGTCGGCGTCCCTTACAAATGCTGCTTAAGCGGTGTAAAAAGCCGGCGATATAACTAATACGCTGGCTGTTTCGCGATTGTTCATAGCCGGCGGAGTTCTCTTACTACATAGAAGACCCATCGCTCCGATGTCCGCAATACCTAAAGGTGCAAAGGGACTGATTTCAGCTAAGAATAAACATAATTTCCACAGACATGGTAAAATGCAATGTATTGTAAACATCTGCGATCAATATAAGTGTTGTAATAGTTTAGTATTTTTGCCTAAATTAAGTAACTTGGAATACTCTAATAATATAAGTTAAGCATGACTTTGTTTTTTCGCTTTTTTTTAAGTTTTCGCGCAACGAATAACTTTCTTTGATATTTTGTATCGCCGCAACTTTTGTTTAATTGTGTGTCACTGACAGCCGCCAGTGGCCCATGAGTGTGTTTCGAAATATACTTCGTAGACTTTAATGATTTATATTGTAGATCAACACTGACATTTGCTATTAGGAAAGTCTGGT
>DWCF01006239.1:0-12752 GCA_018230265.1 Delias oraia
AAATAAAACACTTTTTCTATAAATTACAATCATAGTGGCTCCTTAAAATCTTAAGGTTTCTTTATCAATTAATACTTGCCATAACGACAGATAATCGACCAAAAATATAAACAGAATTCTAAGAGAGTTATGTAATAATATTTTAACCAAAGACGAATATATTGAGAGAACAGATTATATAAGTATATACAAGTAACAAAATTATTTTTTTTTATCCTGTAGCGGATAACGGAGCGGGTGGGTTTCCTATATGGTAAGAACATCGACGTTCATGAACAACCGCGCTACACTCCGCGCATTGGTTGCGTTGCCGGCTTTTTACGCTACTTAAGCGGCATTTTAAGGGTCTCCAATATCCTCACTCACTCAACGAAACACAGTACAACTACCGTTTCACAGTGAGTATTCTGAGAGCCCGTGTTATCACGTCAGCCTGCTTCAACATGGCTTTCCACCATAAAAGTAAAAGTTATATATAAATAGAAAAAATTTAAAGCAAGGCGATGTATGTACATATTTATTAATTCATTTACAATATTATTATTATTTTATTCACATATTAAAAATTACAAAAAATTAAATCAATTATCAAAAAAGTTTATTTCTATAATTTTAATTTAGGTTTAAATTAGTGTATTATATTTTTTTTTATTATTGTACTTTAATAATTGTCATTATTTTTCATAGGCATAGTTTTGGTAAATATCTTGATATTAGTTAGCAAAGTTTTAATAATTTGTGTATTGTTACAGGTTATTTTGATTTTAGTATTGACATATTGATAACTATCATTAAATGTTTTATTTTTTTCAGAGTTACACAATTTTTGTGTTTGATGCCGATTCAAAAAGATATGTACTATTTACTAATTGGACCGGTTCCTTGTATGTGATATCACGAGCTCACAGAATACCACTGCGAAAAAGCACTAGTACTGTTTCGCTGAGTGAATGAGGATGTTGGAGATCCGATAATACAACCAAAGCCAGGATTGTGGCGCATTTGTCATGGTTGCGGTGTACTCCTACCATAGACTATAGAGGAACCTGCTCCTTTGCCATATATACAATAAAAATGACGCTCAACCGAAAAATACGACGGTAAACTTTTTTTCCAACGCCGATAAAGAAGTTTCACTTCAAAAAACAAACAAAAGAACATTATAATTCATAAAACGAATTTCTTTAGAATACCGGACATTTATTGCAAATAAATTGGTAATTTATAAATGATTACACTAGGTAAAAATCTCAAGACGAAGCGTGTAACAAAAATCATGATTTAGAAAGCCTAAGCTCTGCCGCTCCTATGCGAACGTTATAAAATTAAAAAGACCTTGAGTTACATTTTTGTTAGGCGACGTCGCGTGTCGAAACCCAGGTATAATATGAATCATATTGCCCTCAAAAGCCTCCCCCTTCGCGCCCCATCCGGCCCCGAGGTGATTGAAGGTAAACAGACGCATTAAACTTTAATGAAATTGCTGTTTCTATGAACCCACCCGCCGGCTTAGCACTGTGGGGTTGTACTTGTGAAGTAAATTGCTATTTTTAGAGCTTCATAAGATAGGTTTATCTTTAATAAATAAGTAAACCGTGAATTATGAATGCGGAGAGCAAATTTAGATGGTTGTAATATTTTATTTTCTATCTCCCGTGGGAGAGTCATGCTGAAGCATACGTGGACGAACTAATAGGGCCGGCTCGTCAGTAATAACAACGCTCGCTCACATAATACTCAATGTGAAATGGTACTTATACTGTGTTTCGTTGAGTGAGTGTGGATATCGGAGGCCCTTAAAAATGCCGCTTAAAGTGGCGAAAAAGCAGGCAACACAACCAATGCGCTGACTGTGGCGCGGTTGTCCATAGGCGGCGGTGTTCCCTTACCATATAGGAGATCCACCTGCTCCGTTGTCCGCTATATTATATTTTAAAAAATGCTCATGTAATACTTATGACAAATTCAAATATGAAGACAGATTTTATAACTTTGAGTGTATCCTTGACTTTGCATTTATCTTTAATTATATTACATCATTTGTCGTTGATTTCATATTTTTGATTGAAACACACTTTTTATCCTACATGAACTGTGAAATAATTATTTTTGAAAATTTTAACTACCTAGTTTCTTGCTGAATTTTCGATAAAATCTATATTTCGAAAATTTGGTATATTGTAACTTGTTACGTAATTATTTTTATATTTTTTGACAATTTGTAGTTAAATAAAAACCAATTTAATTTTTTTTATCTCATATTATTTGTCTGGAGGTGTAATAAAAGTTGTTTCAGATTCACAGAATTTTTATATGAATGTGTTTTTCTGTTTTTAAATAGAAAAAACTTAATAACTCCCAAAAATATTAATTTATGTTATTATAAAAAATGGAATTCATATATTTTGGCAAATTTCACTATGAATTTTTGGTAATAAAGAGGTTTCTGTCTCTAACTAACCGGAAAACCTTATAATTTGGAATCGTTTATTTATTTATGTATATTGAAGATGTCACCACTGCTGATGGACTACTGCACCACCATCGCTTTGGTTGTGTTGCCGGCTTTTTACGCATCTTAATCGGTTTAACTTATGAGCCTCCGTTGTCCTCATTCCCGTAGCTAAATAACATACAACGAATGGTTTATGCTGGTATTTTGATACCATGGTATCACTCCGTACGAGCTGGCCTAATTATTGCTACAGCATATGCTTCAGCATGGCTATTAAAGGATAGAACAAATAAATTTAACGAGTTTTGCTGTAATGAAAACTTTTAAGTACTGTAGCCAAGAACATTTTTATAAATATATATATGTTACAAGAGTTTAAAATAACACTTTCAAATTTTGATTTTCGGCTGTGATATTTTATTTAACACAGTTGGTGGACGTATAGTCGGCAACTTCAAACGGCAGGTGAGGGTTATTTTAGAGGGTTCCCTCCCGAGAGAGTTAGGGCGATTGACCTGTTCTTTATTATTGAACCCGCATCCAACTTTAAACTCTAACACGTCGCGACTGAGTTTAAAAACACACAATATGACGCCGATGATTGTGACACAGAATTTCCAACCTTATGTCAAAGGGTGAGAGGTCAAGGGCACTTCAGAAATAGCACAGAGAGTGTTGCTTATGCTATGGTTTTGAATATTTAATGAACGTTTCCAGGGTTTTAAATGTTTTATGACTTTTTCATTTTGCGATTATATAAAAGTTAATGTTACGTTTATAGTTTTATCCGATCTGAATCATCGTCTGAAGTTGTTATAATTTTCAAAGCTTTTTTAATCAGACAGTAATGGTTGTTCAGTTTAAATCTATAATACGTTTTTAATATAATTTTTATAAAAAATAATAAATAAGCCGTTATTTTGTATAGATTTAAGTTTAATATAGGACATTTTAAAAGATTATTATTAGTTCAGAGACGGTCAAGAAATTTTCCCTATCACTTCGATGTTTGCGATCCACAATTGAGCGTTTGAAAGGTATTTGGTGCCACGCACCACCTTTCTGTAGAATCAGCTGCCAGCAGGAGTATTTACAAACCAATACGACTTGGTGACTTTCAAAAAAAGAGCGCACCTATCCCTGAAATGTCAGCAACGCATCCGCGGTCCCGCAGTAGGGTGTCCATGGGCGGAGGACCGCTTGTCCTTGGTAATCCTTCTGCTTGTTTGCCACCGTTTGTATAAAAAATAGTAACTTTTGTATATTATTTAAACTAAATTACACTCTCTTTGTTTACATTTTAAATGTATTCTTTTCACATTTAAATTCAAAGAACCTCGCAACGATCTTCTAACCTGACCGTGACGCAATGAGTACTGGGTTCACTCTGAATAGAATTTATAATTTAATTTATATTCGGTCTTTGAAAGGGCTTGGCAGTAGCTGGGCAATTCCTCCACTATTTCTTCCATGGGTGAGCTACGCTCCGGTACTAATACGGCTCGCTCATAATAAACAAACGTGAAATAGTACTTGAATTGTATTTCGCTGTGTGTTATACCAGACGCCGCTTAAACGTCATAAAAATAAAATAAGTAAAATTTGTCCATGGGTAACGATGATCTTTTACCATCGAGGGTATCCCACTGCATCATTGTCCGTTAAATATTACAAAAAGTTCAATCATAAAATTGATATTTATCAAAAATATTAAGATTCTATGATAAAATAGAAGATCAGACCTCTTTTGTTATCTCATTATTACATTTTTCACAAATTTATTTTTATAAACATTATTTATTTAGGAATATATTTAATTTTAGTATGGTTACATATTTCATAAATTATTTTATTTAATAATCGCAATGCAATTCTGTACGCTATAAAGTTTGAACGGCGACGGCATTACAAAAGGCAACGCGCAGCGGGCTACGGCGTAGCTTATGTTCCTTCCTGTCTGGTAATGACAAGTGCATTGCTTAAGCTTTTGTGTTCGTATAACGAGTATTTAATAATATTGCATTGTACAATTGTATTTCAATATTTTTATTACTTTTTGTAATTGAATATTAATTATCTTTTTTGTATGAAAATAGGGAGGCGAACGAGCAGGAGGCTTATTTAGCATGAGGCCTAGTAAAGGCCTCGGATGTGTTGCTGGTCTTTTAGGAATAGATACACTCTTTTTTATAAAGAAAACAGAATGGAAATAGAGAATTTCAGCAGGCAACCGATGCTTTTTCACCACTCAACACATGCTGCGATCTAGAAATCCAAGAGAAGCAATAAAACAATATATCGTACTATGATCAGACTTACCATGGCATACGGGGCAGAGACCTGGGCGCTGATCAGAATAATTGAAGATCTGCTGAACCAGCAGGAAAGGAAAATTAACAAAAGTCTATGCACCAAATTTTGGCGGGGAATGGTATATCCGACTAAATTACGAACTCTATGGTCCTACAATAATTTCCGAAATGAAAAAGGAGCGTCTCCGCTGGCTGAAGCAGGTGGAGAGAATGGCTATGAGAAAATAGTTAGATGACGTTGAAAATTACTTAAAATCTCTCGGGGTTCGAGGCTGGAGAAGGTTAGCCATGGACCAAAATTAATGGCGCTCTGTCCTGAGGCAGGCCAAATCCCTCAGCGGGGTGTAGCGCCATCGGATATGGTACGGTACGCTCTTTTATTAAAAGTCAGTTGATTACATAGAGTATATGAATATTATTCATGGAGGTCTTATGGGAAGTCCTATGTCCAGCAATATTCTTTCATATAATAATAAAATAATAAGTAATGTCCCTCACAGCCTTGAGTTACAAACATCATATTTTTGGAGTGCATTTCAGTATTTTCAAGTCAGTTTAAACAATAGCGAAGAGTACTCAGAGTACGCGGATGATAGGGCACGCTTGACCTCTGTCCTCTTCATGGCTTTCACGACCCCTGCTACTTCAATTTATTATTCTACACATAACTTTGATTCGATTACTCAATATTTATTCATACAAGTCCAAATATACAGAAATATAGTTATTTGGAGAGACTCGTAGCTAAATGGCTTTATATGTCTGCCATGAAGCGTGATCGGGTTCGAATCCGGATTCGGAAGATCATAATTTAATTAATTTATTTATTTTTTCGGTCTCTGGAACGGATTTACAGTGGCCGGGCGAGTGTCTTACAACTGTTGCACCTGTGGGCTATTCTGAAACATGCGATCGCTTTAATTGGGCTGGCTCGTCTGTAGCGATACCACGGGGTTCTTGAATACTCAGCCTGAAACGGTACTTGTACTGTTGCACTGTGTTTCGCTAAGTGAGGGAGGATAGCGGAGGCTCTCAAAATATTTCCACTTAGCGGCGTAAAAAGCCAGGAACATAACCAAAGCGCAGGCTGTAGCGTGGTTTTTCGTTGGCGGGGGTGTTCTACGTTATCAGTTATACCATAAAAAATACACTTAAATTAGTTAAAACTTTCATAATAACCATCTACATCGATAAAGTTTAATGAAAAGCATAGATGTCAACATGTCAACAACCACCACAAGTGTCTACCGGTATGAAATAACCGGTATAATAATTTTTAGTTATAATAAAACACTCATTTTAGAATAAAAAAGTAAAGAAAAAACATTCACACTGTAACGCTCCAGTGGGAAAATAAATTAAAATTTATATAATTACATAATTATTGTTTTTTGGAAACATGTCTAAAGTAATATTCAGCGTCAGTAATTGAACGATTCTCACAAAAGCATAAAAAGTAAATAGCTTCTTGTGAATCCTATTTGAGGAAGAATGGGAAAAGTGGATTATATCGCCAGCGGCCCCTGGGGGGCACGAGGGGCGGCTCCACAATGTTGCCCAACTTGCTAATCTTATTTCGCGAGTTTGGTTAGCGTTAACATTTACTCAGGTTTAGTCCGGAATTTCAGTTTGCAAAGGAATCAATACCGAATAGAATAATTCAACACAGTCTTAAAAATTATACAAATTTATTATTAAAGACTTTTGATCACCGGTCTAAATAAATTATAATTTATTCAATCTGACAATGGCTGGTATAATGTCTTAACGTTACCCGTCGTAGAGCCTATCTGAGTACCTATTTGAGTTTTAATTAAATTAAGAGTTGTTGTTATTTATTCACATAGATAAATGGGTGAGCCATTCTGAAGCATATGTTGACGCACTAATTGGACAGGCTCGTCCGCAGAGATACCACGGGCTCACAGTGTACTGAACGTGAAATGGTAGTTGTTCTTCAAACGGTGCTTCTGATGTGTTTCGCTTAGTTAGTAAGAATATCGGAGGCCCGCGGACTGTGGCTGTTCATGGGCGGCAGTGTTCTCTTACCATATAAGAGACCCGCCTGCTCCGATGTCAGCTATACCATAAAAAAACAATAGACTTACTTTATCTATTTTGAGTTAAAATGTTAGCTTAATTTAAATTGGTGTTGTAATATAGTGTTATGATACAAATTCATGTTAATTTTAATACATCAAAGACGAAACCATTCGCTTTGATACTGTAAACTTTTCTACTGATAGTATAATGTTGTATCAGCAACATATTATGTTCATACAAATTACATACTTATTTCTTTGTTGTAGATAAGAATATATAAGACAAACTGAACGACACAGAAACAAAAAGATAAAGTAGGATAAGTAAAAGTCTATCCCCAAGGCAATCACACCGAAACGCGTCCCAAGGGTGGCACGTGAAGAATTCAACAACGCCAGCGGTCGGCTGCTTTCCGAAATGGCAAGCGAATATTACGCATCTGTTTTGACAGCGCATTGAAATGTCAACATTCGCAAATAGGGGAAGTTGTGGATAGCAGTTTCAATGCTTTTTTAAATGATTACAAGGAGGAAAATTAGCAAGAGGGTCAGCTAGGATAAGCGATACTTCGCCCATGGTCATCCAACCCGCTGCTGAGCCGTGTTTGTGTTGTTGGCATTTTAGGGATATTTTTATTTTTTTATAGTATAGTGGACATTGGAGCAAGTGGGTGTTCTATATGGTAAGAGAACATCGCCTCCGCGTATTGGTTGTGTTGCCGATTTCTTAAGGGTCGCCTCACTCACTCAGCGAAAAAATAGAGGCACCGTTTTAAGTACAACTACTATTTCACGCCGACTATTTTATAAATATCGTATTCTTTAAAGGTCAACGAGTCTGAAGGTGACCATGGGCGGGTAGCTTATCTGAAGTAAGAGTAAACGTAAAAGGCTAAAGCATAAAATATTTTTCGTTATGTCTTGATAATTTGTAAGGCTTTTTTGAGAATTCGTAGCTGAGTATTTGGAAACATGGACAGTCATTATTTCTCTGTGTTCGAGCACTTTGTCTCTCCATTAGCCATTTGTTCGTCCTACTATCGTAAAACCTCAAGGGAACGCCTCATGCGTGTTACAAATATATACCCACAGATAGCTAGGAATTTCATTTTCCTTTCTTTTGATGTGTTTTTTATCTTTAGTTTGTTTCTTGCGAATTTAGATTAAAACTACCATAGGGAACCAATATGAAGTCATAAATGTTATCTTTATATAAAATAAAATGGGTTAGTTACATCATTTATAACTCAAGATGAGACAGAATTATATGAAATTTGCAATCGGGTGACATTCTGAATTAACATATAGGTAATTTTTATAATTTATAGGGTTTTTCCGGGTGTGCAATGATTACTGAGGGATCATAATTGAACCTCGAGACAGAATACAAAGTTTTATCCATATCACCGCGATCTTTATCGTTCCATGAACGTTTTTTAAGGTATTTTGGCGCGAACCACTGTGTCGAATCAGCTGCCTGCAGAGGTATTTCGAAACCTATACGACTTGGAGACCTTCAAATAGTGAGAGTACCTATCCACTAGCGGCTGGCAACACTCTCGCGGCCCAGCAAGAACCTGGAGAGTCCATGAGCAGAGGGCCGCATGTCCTATGTGAGCGTCTAGATAGTTTGGCTTCTATTTTCAATAAAAACGACATATGTCGAGATTACTTTACTTATAAAAATGTGTAGCATTACTATAAATATAAATAATGAGATGAGATATATTAACAATTTATAGTTCTTTTATATTTATCCAAAAAATCAATGAAAGATTTTAAAAATGTCTTTGTTTTAAGATATAATAATATTTTAGAAATTTATTTACCTTAGTAACACACTATGGTAATAAGAATTTATAGTAACTGTTTCTAAACACGAAAAAGTCTTACCATCGTAAGATCCGGAAAATTCACCCCAAGTCATTGCGCGGGTGTAGGGGAAATGTTGCGGCAAGCAATTACAGCCGGGTTCATTAACAAAGGGCAACAATTTATTAAAACTGCTATTAGGATTGTTGTATACTGTTGCAATAGAAATTGTTTGGAATTTCGTACCACAAAACGAACAAGGAAAACTTGGTAAAATTATTCATTAGTATGTTTACATATTACTTATAGCGAAAAAGTAATTTTGAATATTCAACTTCTTTGGTGAATCTTTAATATGATAAGATAACATCGCCGCTCATGAACAACTGCGGCACAGTCCGCGATTTACTTGTAGTAGCGGCTTTTTACGCCGCTCAAACGGCACAATTTCAATTTTCTTCGATATTCTACTTAGTCATTTATACACAGTACAAGTACCGTTTTACGCTGAGTATTCTGTGAGACTTTGGTATCTTGTTGAGCCGGCTCAATTTTTGCGACAGCATGACACATCCACGGGTGAAATTGTACCGTTATGGTTTATAAATCAGTATCAACATAGTAGTATGAATAAATTTGAACTTTACTATGGCTATGCTAATTCAACCTCAAAATGTTCCTAGTCTGATAGGTTTTTCTAAGATCTGAAGTAAACTTTTATAAACTACAATAGTCTAATAGGTAATTTCAAGACTTGCAAGACTCTTACTGCAAGACCAAGACCAAGACTGGGAGAGCAAAACCAAGACCAACTCCAGGTGTATTGGCGCAAGAGCAAGACTGGCTAAGTCTTGTATTTGGGCAACACTAAATAGAATGGAACACGCAATGACGCCTTATCTAAACAGACAACTATCAAATAATGGTAGGAACATATTATCCATCTGTAGTGTAATGGAGTGAGAAAAATAACCAATATAATGGCCAGTTGTGACAACAATATTCGCGACCCCTTATTTATCACGGAGGGAAGCTGTCTCTTGAATTATGAGACATTTATATTTACATTACAAACTCGTAGAGCGAGTGTTAGATATTGCATTTTTATGATACATAGGCTAACCGGCTGTTATGACTACGGCAACACAACCAAAGCGTAGATTGAGGCGCGATAGTCCATGGACGGTGGTGATTTTTCACCATAGACGAGACGTATATGCTCCGTAGCTTGCACCATAAAATAGCAAGAGATTCCGTCCATGAGCTGTTCCGCTGCAATCTTCGCTTACAATACCGGATTTTGTAATCCTTTACAAAAAATAGCGTACCTATCTCTTAAAGATCGCCAAAGCACGCCATGATATCACGAGTTCTCAGAATGCTCATCGTGAAAAGGTACTTGTACTGTGTTTTCCTGAGTGAGTGGGGATATCGGACGCCCTTAAAAATGCCGCTTAAGTAGCTCAAACAGCCGGCAACACAACAAATGCGCGGACAGCAGCGCGGTTGTACTTAGGCGGCGGTGCTCTTTTACCGTATAGGTGACCCACCTGCTCCCTTGTCCTCTATAAAATATAAAAAAGAATAGTAAGAAAACTACAGTTACCATAAACCATACATATTCTCTTACACCAAATACATCGCAAGTATCACGTGCAATAGTCCACAACATACATCCCCCGTAGTTGTTCAATTTTCCCCGGTGTTCCCGGGCTAAATTAGCCGTCAGTAACGCGAGGGGTGACGGGGGCCAGATGATTTGTGTCCCTGATAACAGAACCCGCTAATACGACCCTCGTAATACGTTCGTGAGGAAAATTGACCAAGATTTACATCTCGGGCGTAGCGTACTTGAAATATACGTTTTATAGGTAATGCTAGGTTCTAGTTTGTATGTTTTCTTTGATTTTTTTTATTCTATAGCAACAGAACACAAACAACAAACAAAAACCCATAAACAACCACGCCACAGTCCACGTATTGGTTGTGTTGTCGGGTTTTTACGCCGCGTAAGCATACGTGTTGGGCATCTGGTATTCATACGTCAGCGAAACTGTATTCCAGTAAAGTTATGTAAAGTTATTTTAAACTGGTATATTTTGTGGCTATCTGTTTTCCATAGAAACCAAAACTTTCTAAGTATTACAAGCAATTGAATTATGGATGTTTCAGTTATCGGAAATAAAATTTGTTAAATCCGGACAGGCTAAATTGCGCCCGTTCAAGACGTTTGGCAGATTTCCCAATTCTCGTATTTCACTAGAGGCGTGATGTAATCCACCAATTTGGCTTTTATGCTTATTACTTTAAAATTACATTTTCTATATTAAAAAAGATTACAATTTTACCATACTTGGTGCATTTGAAAATATTCAAATATCCGCATATGAAGAACCTTATTGGCACGTGGTCTTATAAGCTTTCGTAACGCAACGGGTACCGGCTTGCATTCCCGGTCTAATAAAATTTGTCACAGAAAACAATCAAAAATAGAATTGTGGCGTAATATAAAATTGTAATATCTGTGGTAGACATAGAAGACCTACATGCATTGTCCGCAATATAAAACAAGTTCATATTACTAAAATACTATTCTGTAGCATCGTTTCCATTCAGTGAGGGGAGTATGGGATGATTGGATGATCACGTTCGAGCCCACACCAAATCGCTAACAGGGCAGAGGGCGCGAATCACATTATCGATCGCTTTGATTAATGAAATAATTTGCTTTACTTGAGATGCTGAATTGAGGCTTTATTTTAGTTTTCAGCTCAAACTTATTGATTGATAATATAATTTCTAAATTAACAACAGAATAATTTTTTTTATAGTATAATGGACAATGGTGCAGGTGGGTCTCCAATATTTTAAGAGAACACGGCCGCTCATGGACAAACGCGCCACAGTCCGCGCATTGGTTGTGTTGCCAGATTTTTACGCCACTTAAGCGTAATTTTTAAAAGCCTCCGATATCCTCACTCACTCTGCCAAACACAGTACAAGTACCGTTTCACGCTGACTATTCTGTGAGCCCGTGATATCACTTCGGACGACGGCTCAATAAGTGCGACAGGATAAGCTTCATCAAGACTCTCCCACGTGTTAATTATTATCAAATTAGTATCTAACTAGAAGATCTGGCAAACGTTGGTTTGCTATATACATATGAAAACGTTTCTCTACAACTCAATCATATATCTCCCATCATTAAGGCAGCGTTCGTAAGAAACATTATCATTGTCTTTTATTCAACATACTTTACAAATCCGACTACCCCGCTAAGGGTTTCGATTTTTCGGTTACATATATAGTCAACTTTATTGAAAAATAACGTAAATTTATATTGGTAAAACTATTTTCATGATCGGTTCAGTAGATCCAGAAAATACTCTTTACAACATCAGAAACAGACAAACATACTTCTTTATAATGTTAGTACAGATAAATAGTAAGGACAGTAATTAACTGATTTACATTTTATCTGATCGGGACCCTTGGTTATCCCGAAAATCCATTTGTCATGCGACTTCACGGTGGCGTGTGGCGGTTGGCTGACGCAATCAGAACAATAATGATTGTTATTCGAGTGCCTTTATCCATATTTAAATGGCCTTTTTAAATTCTATTTATGTCACTCAAGTTTTGTTTGTTTTATGTAACGGCTTAAACTAGTAAATCTATGTTTCAACGTAATAATTTATATCTTAATCTTCCAGTTAGATTGGTTCAATCCCCGGTTTGAATTTAGTTTATAATTTAACTAGTGAATACGGATAACGCGACGACCTGCTCGGTACGCCACCTACCGGGTCTAATTAAACTAATGAATATTTCCAATTATTCCTTCAATCCTCGGATCCGCCAAACCAGAAAAACATTTTCTTATAGTATAGTGGACAACGGACCAGGTGGGTCTTCTGTATGGTAAAAATCACCGCTGCCCAAAGATAACAGCGCCACATTCCGCGCATTGTTTGTGTAGCTGGCTTATTACGCCACTTAAGTGTCATTTGTAAGGACCTCTGATATCCTCACTCATTCTACGAAACAGTAGAACCACCGTTTCAAGTACAACTACAATTTCACGCTGAGTGTTCAGTTGTTTTAAAAACGACACAAAACACTTAAAAA